>JAGXCT010035770.1:0-28091 GCA_022495035.1 Philopotamus ludificatus | reverse complement strand
TATTTCAACTCAGCGCGTAATTCGGGGTAGTGTAATTGGGGGTTCCACTGTATTCTCTTTTTTTCATATTTCTTATATAAAATATATATACCAACGGTTTAAACACTGCAAAAATATTTTCTCCACCACTGTTGAGTGATCACAGTTCCGTATATCCTGCGGAACTGTGAGCATCCTAAGCCTCCTATTCAGGTTCTTATCGTAAACTACCTAAAAATAATCATTCCCCGTGCGACAGCTCAGCTCTGGGATGATAGCTTGATCCGTATTAGTAGAGCCTAGAAAATCAGGAGGACAAATATCCCAACTCTGATTACATGGTTGAGACGGATGCGTCTCTGCTGGGGCTCAAGCAGCTGGAGGGAGGTAGTCCAGGACCCACATCGGGTAAAAACCACCTGGTATTATTGGTTTTAGCATCCATGACCAGTGGCATAGCTGAAAATTATAGGCCCCAATGCAAAAAAATATAAAACTGTAATAAAGAATTTAAATAATACAAAAACTTTGACTGGATTTATTTTGTAATTACTACTATATGTGCTAAATGTTGTCTTCACATTAGTAAAAGCTTAGCTATGATTTAGAAATCTTAACTCCAGCATTGTATTTCTTCTTCCTTTTTTATTAGCTTATCCCAATGTTACAGATATAATTTATTTTTTTAGAAAAAATCAGGGGCCCCTCGGATGGCCCCTTTGCATCGTTTTGTTTTAACCGATCCGCCACGGCGGCTCGGAAACAAACGAGTCGTCCGAAGGGAGTCCATTAGAGACCGCAAGCATTTCAAGACATTTTTTTTTAAAATGGATTGTTTTAAGAATAAGAATAGTTATTCATGATATACTTCATAATTTGGTCGGATTTTTTAACTAATCAATATGACTGAGTACACGCCGTCGACTATCGATTGCCGAGTTCTCGCGGCACGTGTCACTAGTACGTTGCACACGCACTAACCACATCGCACCTGATGTGAGCGAGTAAAAACATCGCGCCCGTGGCAACAGAACCGAATTTTGTATGTCAATGACAATAACGGTCAATGATTATTTATAATAAATATTTTTTAGACAAACACAAAAAACTTGTGACATGTAGAATTTATATTAAAAGAGTTATTCAAGAAAAATCAAATACACCATCGGCAATATTAAATTATGCACTGTAAAACCACTTTTAAAACTAAACTAAATAAAAATAGAATATCAAAGGAAGCGGAATCTCGCAAATTTTCACGCTCACTTCTCAACCCACATAGGAGTTCTCAGGATTACATTACGTTCATAAAATACTGGCCGTACCTGAATTGGATATATTCAGTACTCGAACGAAAGGACAAAATCGTGTCTCTTGTTTTCGAAGTGTTGCTGTGTGCGGCACTTCAGTTCTAGCTACGAGTTTTCCCCTAGATAAGTGTATCGCGGAATTTGTCAATTTTACTGTGGACCCGCTAGAGTGCACCGGTGTGCAGACAGGTGCACGCCCGTGTGCAATCGGTGGGGTCACGCCGCCTTTTAATTGGATTCAATTATGAGACGGGCGGTCAGCGGCCGAGCCGCATAGTAATGATGCGGCCGGCCAGCATCAATGGAGTTCCATTCATGCGGAGTGTGATGCAACCGGGCCGCTGCATTGTGCGCGAGTGCACTGCACATGTCATTCTAATCCTGCCCACAATGGCCGACCTCGCCGGGTCACGTCGAACAGCACGCGCAATCGACAATCGGTTGGCCCAGGTTGCGAACGGGCTTAACCCTTGCTCTGCATAATGACGCAGATACGAATCGGGACACGAATATGCTCGAGCGAGCAAATTCGTCCAACCTAAAATCACTAATTCTTTAAGATTGACTTATGAATGGAAATATCAAGCAAGATGGAATTACTCTTTCATTTCTTAGTAATTCACTTTTATTCTTTCATAAACAGAAAAAAAACACTTCTTGGAAATATTTTTTATTTAGTTTTAAAAATTACATCCTTTAAATAACCACGATTTTGCTCTTCACACTGACGCGCTCTTTCTAAGGTGTGAATCATCACCTTTCGTAATGTTTCTTGGCTTATTCCTTTAATTTCTTCATGGATGTAGGCCTTCAATTGATGAATGGTTCGAGGATTGTTACGGTATACTTTATCTTTTAAATACCCCCACAGAAAAAGTCTGAAGCAGTTAAGTGAGATGAGCGTGGCGGCCAAGTAATTTAAGAATATTGCGAAATTAACCTTCTAAAAATTTGCCTAGAGAGTTTAGTTGTCGGGCGAGCTGTATGGTTAGTAACACCATACCTCTGGTGTGTCCAAGACTGTAGGAAATTCTCCAGCATTTCATACCTTTCGCCAGTGATGGTTAGTGGGTTTTCTGCATCATCTTCAAAGAAGTATGGTCCAAGAACCCTTCCTGCATTTACACCACACCAAACTGTTACTTTTACGGGATGCAGACTACGTTGGTGGACTATTCTTGGATTTTCTGTCCCCCAGAATCGCATATTTTGCTTATTAACAAATCCGTTTAGGTAGAAATGGGCCTCTTCGCACAATTCTTGGATCTGGACAACATACGCTAATCGATTTCGATAATCTGCTGGCTTCAGTTCCAGCACTAGCTGTATCTTATACGGATAGACATGCAGCATCCTTTGAATCCTCTAGAGCGAGGTTCGGGACATCACCAACTGCTGGGACCGACTTCGAGTTGGCATTGAAGGCTCTTCTTCAATGCTCTGGCGTACACGCTGAATGTTGTCCTATGACCAACCTGAACGTGGCCTCCCAGCACGTGGTAAATCACTCACAGACCCCTGAATTTAAAATCGATGGAATAAACGAAGTATACAGTGGAACCCCCAATTACCCTACAGTGGAACCCCCAATTACACTACCCCGAATTACACGCTAAGTTGAAATATTCGCCGCAAATCCCCCAATTGCGCGGTCTCATTTACAGACAGTCAAACGTTGGCTAGCGTCTGCGTATTTAACACGTGCCAAGCTATACGCACACAGCCGGATGGCTTCACTCCCCCAATTACACGGTCCCGATTTTTAGTGTTAGTGGGGGGTTTAACTGTAGTTTTTTTATGTGGAGGTTTTCTTACCCCAAAATGACGAGTGTAGGCTCTTTGCGTTGGCACAATTGATCGTTGGTTTTCTATATATAATTCGATTATTTTAACATGTTTTTCAGTCGTGAATTTCTCCATAATTAATTTCCCAGGATAACGCTTTAATAATCTGAAATCAAATTTGAAAAAATAATTAATTATAGAAAGTTATTTGAATTTTAAATAGTGTTGTACCGTAGCACCCGATCAGACCGTGAATTAAATACGAATTGGCCATAACCTCGTCTGATAATTATTGTTACAATCCGCGCGTGACAGCTCGGCTCCCGGGCTCTGGCTGGCGACCTGACCCGTATTCGAAGAGCCTAGATAACCTGGAGAACGTCCGTCCACGGTCATGACATCATGACTGAGACGGAGGTGTTCTCCAGGTGGCCAAGACCCGCCTCAGGGTTATAAGGCCATGTAAGTAAGTAAGTAAGTAAGTTGTGACTTTTAGGCCATTCTGTACAACACGCTTTATATAACACGATAAAAAAAATCATCAGTAAGAAAAATACTGCTCGTACACGCTAAGTAATTATAGATAGAGGTCTGCAATGACAAAAACATGCCTATGGACAGAAACATTATTCAAAAGAGAGCACTAACAATTTATGATAATTTAAAAAGAACTGAACAATTTCCTGTTAGTAGAGGATGGTTCGAAAAAAGCGATTCTCACTACATGATATAAAAATTCAAGGAGAAATCACGTCGCCTGACGTAGAATCTTCCAAAAAATTGACTTCCGAATTCGCCGAAATTATAAACACTCCGATCTCGAAAAAGGGTCTATAATATGTGTGTTGTTCGAGTTTTTTTTTTAATAAATACGTATATGTTAATTTTGTCGATTATTTAAACAAAAAAATAGAGGATATTAACGAACTTGTATATTTTTTGGAATGCAAAGACTATTTTTGTATGAACTTCAAACCGCGTATAACACGGACTAGTATTACACGACGTTTTTGTGAAATGGAATGGAATATCTATGGCCCGTCAAATCAAATAAATCATACACGAGGTACTATTTTTTTTAAATATATTAGTTTTTAACATTTTTCCGCGGAATTAAATTAAAGTCAAGCAGCAAATCGCTAAGACCTGACTTTTTATACTGATTTTTTTAGTTTGACAAGGTTTAAAAAAAACAGAATACATGTTTATAAAACAAAACATTCTCGTCATGTATGCATAATGTTGGCAAAAAATATATTTGATAATTGCCGCCTGCATATTTTAATTCATTGATTCTTTGTGTGTGTTAGATCCATAAATTATTAAAATAACAATGATAATATTCCATAAAGACGGAGCATATTATTAACCAGCCGTGCCGATGGGGTATATTGGATACCCCAAGTTTTTATTTTTTTTGTATTTGTCTAAAAAAGTCTAACGAATAGATATTATAAATAATCATTGTACTTTATTGTCTGTAATTGCGAAAAATAACAATAATATTCTATGCTATTGCCACGCGCATGATGTTTTTTCTCGCTTGCATCCGGCACAATGTGCCGAGTGCGAGTGAAACGTCCCTTAGAGACCCCCTTCGGACGACTCGGTTGTTAGATTGAATTTTAATTAAATCTATGTAAATTTCTTCTTTATTTATATTTCGAAAATATTATTATGGAACACATCTTGAATAAATCCAACTGTACTTCAACTTTTTCATAAGAAAAGGGGCTTCTAGACACCGTAAAAATGGAAGGAAGCTTTCCTGAATCTGCAACCGTCACAACCGGGCCGGATTTAAAGCTCCAGACAGTGGCGCGCTGTCTATATGGCCACATTGTGCGGCGCACACAGGATCCGAAAGATTAGGTGCGCCGAGAGGCAATCTGCATTCTACATCCCGTATCGCAGCTACTACGGTGGAGCCAGTGGCGGTCTTCACTTGGTCGCTCCAGCGGGTGGACGCCCTGCCCCTTCGCCTGCATCCTTGTACGTTTCAAAGCGCGACGAGCTTCTTCAGGCTATCGTTTCTTCTGGCGAGATGCCCAAAGTATTCGCAGAATCCTTTTGAGACATATGCTCGAAAGTCGGACTTCTTTGTAGTTTTTCTTTTAGGACAGATACGTTCGTGCGTTTAGCGGTCCATGGTATTCTAGCAGACGTCGCCAGCACCACATTTCAAAGGCGTCAATTTTTTTTTCATATTTTCATTTATGGTCCAGGTTTCTGCGCCCCATAAATAAATAATAAATTTGAATTTTCTTGGGTTTTGAAATGTCATATTTTGAAACCTATTTAATTAATGGAACCAAACCATTTATATTAACACTTTATGAGCCGCAAGGTTTTACAGTAAACCTAGCCTGGGGGCCTCATGGTTTCATGCTATGATAATCCAACCTACATGCACGTGTATCCATCTGTGGTCAAATAGTAGAATTACATTGTACATGGCATTTTTTTTCTGATGACAAAGTGGGGGTTTGGCTCTCACGCCAAAAGGCGTGATCGGCTCATAAAGTGTTAATATATGTGCATCTTATTTTTTTGCACGATAATCTTGAAACAGGTATTTTAGCAAATATTTTATCTTATATCGGATTTCATTCAAAAATCCAAATGTCAAAAATTTACGTTTAATTATTATGTTTAACAGCAAGATCAGGCGTTCCATTGTGAGCACTAATTTGCATACATATCGTACTGATAATATGATGAAATCGCTTTGAATTGAATGGAATCGAAAACAATTTCAACAATGCATCACATATTTAGCATACTGAACATTTTTGCACGATTGCGAATACAAACATGTATATCTTTCGTCGCCGAGTGTGCTTATGTTTTTCGCCAAACAAATCGGCATGGCCGAAAACATCTTGACCACCGAAAAGCACATGCCATCACATCTTAACTTTGACATTGATCATTTGAATGAATCGTTCATTGAACACTATCGCCATTCATCCCGCACCGGTGTTGTTGTTGTTGAGTTTATTTTTAATTTTCGATAAACCTCGGGCAAACTGTTGATACTGTCGTAGTGAGGAGATTGATCATTATTCGTCGTCCACACACGACCAGCGATAACACCGGCAGATATCCTTTGACCTTGGCATTAGTATAAATACATATTTGTGGCGCCAATATTTAAATGAAATATTTTTCAGTTTCGAGATGATTCATCACGCTGGGTGGGATGAACAGGCGGTGATTAGGGTTAGAGGTGACTGTGACTCGCGATAGTGGAAAATGTGAAATATTCGAAATCCAATAAAGAAATTGCTCATAACATTTTAACCGATCCGTCACGACGGCTCGAAACCAACGGCGTCGCCCGATGGGGTCTATTTTAGTATGAAATTTATATCTGAAAATATACCCCATGCATTTCAATCGATCAATATCTTGATTTTTTAAATAAATGGTTTATTCTAAGAATAAAAATAGTTAGTCATCTTATCAAAATTTATGTGACGCGTAGAGACGTACACACGGCGATGTTACGCCACAGACTGACCAAGCCGCTGTATCAGAGTTGTATCCCCACGCGTGTCACGAGTACGGTTTCATTCGCACTTGCACATTCGCGATGTTTTTCTCGCTCGCATTCGGCACGGAATATATTTTTTTTCGCAATTGCGGTCATTACATATTTATAATATTTATTATTTAAACGTTTTTAGACAAACACAACAATTTTGTGACATGTAGGATTTATATTAAAAGAGTCATTCGAGAAAATGATACTATTCCATAACGTCAGAGGATATTATTATTGGGATCGATCATAAATATATATTTTTTATAATTGTCATGGATGAAAGGATCAAAAGAGTTCGAAATATTAATTTTGAAAAAATATATTTCTCTATGTTAAATTGAATTTAACCGATCCGTCGCGGCGGCTCGAAAACAACCGAGTCGTCTGTAGGGGGTCTCTTAGAGACCCTAAGCATTGCAAGTCAGTGATGAATTCTTCGTCAATATTTTGCGATTTTTTTAAAAAATGGAATATTCTATGAATATAAATACAGTAATACCCCCAATAACGCGTGTTCCGATAACGCGAGTTTCAAAATAAAATCGCGGCTTCCCTCTAATAACGCGAGCGCATTCTATTCATGCATAGCTCGACCGTAAACTCTATGCCGTTTGGCTGGGTGCGCCTGTGTGTTGATCTCACTCGCACATATCTATGTCCTCATGTGTGCGAGTGTTCCGGACATTGTTCACCATTCACGCCTGATGTAGACAATGAGCCACGGATGCTTCTTATCCCGATAACGCGTTGTTCTAATAACGCGGTCCCAACTTTCGCGTTATCGGGAGTATTACTGTAGTTATCTCCGATGTGCTTCATAATTTGGTCGATATTTTAGTTTTTTTTAACTAATCAATATGACGCGTAAATAATAAACGCACTCTGCGATGTCTCGCCGCAGACTACGATCTCGCAGCACGTGTCACTCGTACGTTTTACTCGCACTCGACACATCGTACCGGGTGCGAGCGAGTGGCAACAGCAGCGAATATTGTTGTTTTTCATTTTTTTACACAAATGCAGACAATAAAGGACAATGATTAATTGTGATATTTATTCTCTAGACGTTTTTGGACAAATACAAATAGTTATTCGAGAAAAAATGTGATTTCAAATAGACCCCATCGGCACGGCGAGGTTATAATGCGTTTCAATATGCATTTTCGCTAAACGCTCCGCTGCCGCATATTATAAGATATTATTTTCATCAAGATTAATTGCGAGATTCACTGGAAAACGAATATATTTTTCCGCATCGATTCCCGAAATAAGTGATTTTGGAAACCGATTCTGCGGTTTTTTTTTCAGCCCAGACGTTCGCTCTCCAACCGGTCTCGGATAATTCCGAACCACATTATAATAGTTTCATGTATTCACGCATCTTCTATTCAAATAAAATCAAGATGGTCCATTATCCGTCGAATAATGGGCGCTGCTCTTTTGTCCACGCTCTGTTTATAGCCGAGTGGACACACAAGAGACAAGCGGAGGAACAGCTGGACACGAAGACGCTGTGCATATCATTTGGGCCCGGGCGTTGAATTGTAAATCAGACACCAATCGGTTTTCAGTCAATGTCAATCGATTCCGATGTCAATGAATGGCGGAGGAAGTTCTATGCCAATTTTGGAAATGTCGCGTGCGTCACCCGCGATATTGGATCAATTTAGTTTAATTGGCGATAGCTGGTATGAGTTTGACCTCCGGTCATCCTTGCAGACGGGAGGGCCGCTCGCGATTGTCTTTTAATATTTTGAAGCGCCACAAATAGACGTCTAATTCTCGCAGGACTCGCGGCGTGGGAACCGACGCCCGATATCCGTCTTCCGCGGAGATAATTTCCATCCTTTCGCCGCGAGCCACGCTTTGACAATCGCGTCAGTATTTAAATTGCTGCATCAAGATCTGTCGGTCTGGATCACAAAGTCAAATGATACTGCATTTCTGTGCGACACATTGAAAAGCTCCCGGTACAAAAATTTTCAGAATACATTGCCGGTCTGACCTTATTTGTTTCGGTGCAGTCACCGAAAATAAAATGCGAGAAACGAAAGAAAAAAAAAACTAATTTGTTTGACATTTGTTTATCATTCGCTGTTCTATGGAGCATTAAAGATTCGTTGGGCTTTGTTTGTGCGACCGAGAAGCGATAACGTCCTTATCTGTGGGTTAATTTTTAATTTGACATAGTGTCGATTTTTTTTTGTCAAAGTGTCAGAATCAAGTACCTCATGAGGGGCACTGTGACGTCACAATATTTGCTGAACAAATTGACAACGCACATGATTTGATCGTTCGCATATACGTGTGTTGATCCAGCAGTGTGCGCATAATTATGTCGGTTTTTTAAATACGAGATACGTATGTTTATTACATATTAAATAAAACGGCAGAACAATGGACTGCAGATGAATTTAAAAACTTACCTTACCTCATAGTTTATTGAGTTTTAATTTAAATACGTTTTGGTTAGAGATAAGAATTTTGGATTATACATAAGACTAAGCTCTTGTTTGATAGGATCCATGCTTACACTCGAAGATAACATGCCAGGCATCAGAAAAAGGATACCGCTGACAAGGACTATCGTGTATTTACTTGTCTGTTATCTGGAAGAAGCATTACTATTACTACCGAGCTATTTAAACCAACGAGAGACTGAGGCTTCGATTCTGATAAACGACCAAAATACTTCAAAACAATTCACAATTTGTGATTTTTGATAGAAGAAGAACATAAGACATTCACTGAGCTTTTGGCCCTTACCAGACTCGAATGATATTCGAGGCTAAGGGAGTCGGGGTCTCATAAAAGCGTGAGGACTACCCTTTTACGTCCATATTGCTGACACTGGACGTATATCTTCTAGCATTGTTGGTTTCGGATATTGATCGTTACTGTGTCCAGGCAAGTAGGAGGGGGTTCGTCTCGACGGTCGCTTTTCTCTTCTTCAGGAGTTTCGGTCTATGTTGGTCGAAAGTGTAAAGAGAAAGATGTCCGATATGATGATTAAATCAGTAATATGCCTTGTAGCAGTTATTCGGATCTTCCTCTTTATTGAGGGAGAGCTGAATAACGTTCATATTAATGAATCGCGTGCTCGTCGTTGTAGAAGTTGCCATCGTCCTTTCGGATCACATCAAGAACAGCATTAGTTGGCTACGTAATTCTGGTGCGGGTTGAATCCAGCAGCCTTGCGGAGGGGCGGGACCCTCTTTGGACCGATAGAGACCAATATCGCACGCCTTAGCGATAATTGGTCTAGAGCCGCCGGGTGTGGCATTGCTTCAATCCGAACGAATTTCCTCGTTGTCACTACGGTCTGGGTCCTGAAGGACGGGCCGCGCTTGTAGGAAGTGGTAATGTGGTAGGAAACAGCCCAAGGTGCTATCCTGTCATTTACCTTTTAATGGCTAGAAAGCCGGGGCAACCTAGCTCGAGATACTAAGAAGTGTTTTTTTTACCGGGTTTTGAAGGACCGGTCTTCTGTCCCGTTCAGATATCGATGTCGAGTTTTTCCAGCCATGATTCAGCCTGTTCATTAGCTTTGTTTAGAGCGAGGATGCCTCCGTTAAGCCTTCTCAGTGGCCAATCGTTCATTATGTGGAGTATGGTTTGTTTCGGTTCTTTGAAGAGATTACCATAGTGAAGTCAAAAAAGCCGTAAAGCTTATAACTCTGAATGCTGAACAACGATATATCGTTATTTTTAATCATCATCATCATCATTTGCTAGCCACTTGCTCTTTTACGTTCATAATGCGATTTTTCAATCCGTCTTGGTATGCGGTTTTTTTTTATAAAGCGTCTTCCTTCTCTTGGCCATCGCTGGAATGGGATGTAAATCTTCTACCACTGATGGTACCCAATTTTACTCTCCCTACTGTGTCCAGGGAAGTAAGAGGATGTTTGTTTCAGTATTCTTTCTTATCTTCTTGTTGCGCAATAGCAATCTTTTCATCATGATCAGGAAAAGGAGCAAAATTATCAAAACTTAGCAGCATTTCATCGATTTCCTTCTAAGGGCATACTAATTTTATTTGTTAGATAAGGACCAGATATAATTCTAGTTATTTGAAAGGTTCTTAGTCGTTTATCTAAAGGAAAAAGGAGACTAATACTACGGACTTCTCACCCTGATGCGGGTCTTTGCCACCTGTAGGACACTACGCGACTTCCAGAAAAGACACGTCCGTCTCAACCCTGATGTCAGGACTGTGACGGTCGTCCTCCAGGTTATCTTGGCTCTTCGAATACGGGTCAGGTCACCAGCCATAAGCCCAAGAGCCAAGCCGCCAACGAACGGATTGTAACAATAATAATCGGACGAGGCTAGGGCCAATATGCATTTAATTTACGGTTTCATCGGGTGCTACGGGCACCTCCTGTAGCACACAATTCACAGATTGGTCTATATAGCGGCCTGGGTCCTCATAGTTCCATAGAAACTAAAAAAACATGTTTGTGCGCAACCGCCATCGCCGGCACGTCCGATACCGACACGCGGCAATACCCGATATTGCTGGACAACGATATATCGTTGTTTCAGCAGTCAGAGAGTTAATACAATTTGTCCAGATTAATGTATTTGAGATTTTTATAGTTTGTTGTGTGCATATGTTGGGATTTAGTAATGTTAGCGCAAGAGCATGTTGGATCATCCTCGTGGATGCGGAAGGTTCTTGTAGCAGCTCGTGCCATCGAGTATCGCACCGAATGGTACATCCGCGTCTTGCACCACTACCGTTAGCCGCTTTTCATGATCCAAGACGAGAGTTGCTTTTGCAAATTTGCAGTTTGTCTGGCATTTAGCATATACTCGGTTAGCGCCGGCCGAGCCAAGGTCGCCTTCTTGGACAGTCGCCCCGCGTGCAGCACCCAAACACTTTCTTTTCTTGTCTGCTCGCCAGACACAAACATCTCCTGCCATTAATATCCATAATAACAGGTTGCACCGCGCCGTTGCTCACCCGTGGCTCCGATATAATATTTCACACTGGGTCACTGCCGATTCTTGCGAATCTTTCGACGATTCCGCTCAGTGCAGTTGCTTACGTCGTCGGATGACTTTAAATGCGATTCGCACTCATATTTCAACAGTTTACCGATGTTTGATGGATTAGCTTTGTTGTCTTCTTGGATCTCTTCCCATATCGGTTCGGAAAAAAATAATGAGTAACGATCAAGGTGATCATTCAAAATGTACCGAGTCATTGTGTCGAGCGAACAGCGAAACCGAAGGTTGAGCATACTATTTATTTTTGTTTATTATTCATTATGCAAAATACGGCAAGAAAATAATCAATTTTTGTCAAAATATATTGTGACGCGGACGAGTTAACTAATCCCTTTGTTTTTGATGTCACAATGACAGATTGACGTATTAATATTGAGTTTCCGAGAAAAAAAAAATAACAATCGACCGGCTCGCCTTGAATCGACATAACTGCAATGTGAATGTTTTGAAAGGTGATAGAAATGCGGACGTATTTAAAATATTTGTAATAAAAAGTCTGGAAAGAATTCGTGATATTTGAGGCCACGATTTGTGTACACGCAATTGAAATAACTTGCGCTATTTTATGTATTTAACCCTAATTCCATATATTATGACCATGTGCTGTAAACTAGCAATATATGTCGATTCTATCTGCACAAGAAATACGTCTAAACGAATCACACACATAATATAGTCATCATCTTTGGCGATGCTGTAATGTCTTGAAGAAGCGTGATCGAATTTATTTTGAACGAATCTTCAGTGGATTCTGTATTCTGGAGAGTTGCTGATCAATATTTTCCAGGCATAAATTTTCACATCATCGAACGTGTCAATGATGAAGAATGTGATGCTGAACTGAATATATGTTTATACTAAATCGGAGATTATGTCAGAATGAGATCACGAATCAAAATAAGGCACGATTGATAGCGGGAAACGGAAGCTATTATGCTTAGTCATTTTATGAGCACCAGAATTTTCCAGAAGTATCCACAGTTTCTTGATAAAAAATGGATTTTTTTTAATTATACAGTACGATACACATAAAACCATTCTATCCTGAAAATCTTCTTCTAGAAAAACCTTAATTTAGATCAAATTTTTGCTCGGAGTAACGCGTGGCAAAAATTTACGTACGTAATACATTGATTTTACGCACCTAGCAAAATTGCTGTGTCATTTTTCTAGACTTTTTCCCATTTTACGGCCTCGAAACAAATAAAAACACATCTCATAAATCATAAGTCATGATTCTCCATATAATTAATGACTGTTGGTACAATTCAAGTGGGCAATTTAGATTTCACACACATTTTTTGTTTTTGATTAGTTTTTTTTAAAAGCTTTCATGTAAACCTAGTTTCAAATTTCTCTATTTTCCGGCTCTAAAAGATATCTTAGTTCAAGATTCTCATAATTTAATTTTTCCGACAAAAAAATATGAATTCTTCCGTTTTTCCTGACAGTTTACTCTATCGATGAGCCTGATAGTTTGTATATATTGCCTAAAATCTCCCTTCTGTGTTCATACCGCAAGGACCTAAGCCGCCTCGGTATGCGGTTTTTTGTAAAAAGTTTCCCTCTCTCTTAACTACTGTTGGCATCAGATTTTACCCTTCCGACTGACTGTAGCCAGGCAAGAGAGGGGGTTTGCCTCAGTATCTGTTTTTATCTTTTCTAGACGTTTCTTAACAAATTAATGCACCCCTGGAAAAATGTGTATGTGCATATGTATATTTGGTCTCTAACGGAATTTCTCACCACAAAACCAGTCTGCCCTGGGAAGGAAAACCCTAAACTATTGACCGATAAACGGTCTAGTCTCGATACTTTCGCTCCTCTTTCTTCTTTCTAGTGAACCCCTCTTTTAGGAGGTCTTTCCCATGATGAAGGGTTTGCTATTGTGCGAAGACCCGTATACTATCTATAAAGTCGCATCTCTGTATATATTGTTTTGTGAATACTACTAAAAAAATCTCAAGGGAAGCTATTTTTTTATTTTCTCCAATCAATTCTTCCATTATCAATGGTGAGAGCTACAAATTCATCGTCATCTATTAGCAAGAGAGACAAACCTTTTTATAAAAAAAAAACTGCGTACGCGTAGAGATAGACGCGATAGTATGGCCACATAAGGGAAACCTCTGTCCCAGTTTTTCCAAGCACTTGCGAAGAAACACCTCTTAGTATTTCTGTCATCAACGATGGTGTAAAGATATGATTATTCCGGGCTATGTTGATACGCCTTCCTAGTTATCCATAGATAAATTGTGAATTATGGTAGTGATATATGAAAAGCGTCCAACGGTTCTTTGTTTTTAATTGGAACTTTCTCACTCAGCGCTGATTCTTCAAGATAAAATTTAGACTGAATATTGACGTTCTTGGAGGGAGATTGTGAAGATTGTCCAATCCTATGCCTACTATTAGACAGGGTGTCGTCGTACTCGATTAAAGCGTCTCGATATTAACAACAGCGATCCAAATCCAGCATTCATGTTTTGGCGGAAGTAGCCTAGTAGTTAGCTTGGCCCATCTCCAAACAATTTAAATTTCTTAGTTACTCAACAGTAATGAGGTGTTTAGAGAACGTACCTTGCTTCTATATTGTCGCTTAGGAATGGCACCCAGAAGCTACTTTCTTCGTATTTAATCAAGGGCCGTAGCTCTTGATTAAATACTGCTTCATGGTTTGAATTCTTTCGGCGATGGAAACGTTTGTAGAATTTTTGGCGAGTGTTTCTCGTGGATTCGGATACGATGTGGAGCAAATACCGTTTTCTTTCTCAATACTTCTTTTTGAGTCGGCACCCTCATGTCTGGGGATCGTGGCTATTCTTGTTTTGAATCTTCTTAATTTTGACACTCCAGGATCTTCTGCATTCTGCATTTCGCATTGCAGCTACTATGGTGGATTTCGCGACCCTTCCCCCCTGCGTCTTTGTACGACTAGCTTTTCTGGGTTATCGTTTCTTCTAGCGAGAAGTCCAAGAATTCTTTTATGACATGTAGTAGAGTCGGCACTTGGAATGTCAGATGACTGTATAGAAACTGTGGAAAAAGAAATGCTTCTCAATACTATTATAAACTAAACCCTTCTTTCCTGTGTGTCCCAGGCCAGAGCCCGGCTGCTGTTTCTAGCACTTGTTTCCGAGTCTGCGACGTTAAACAAAGATAGATCTATTTATTTATATAGTTGGTGGACCAAACCGTCCATGGTATTACGAAGTCAATTGCTGTAGTTCTTAGACTGCTCTCAAATCCAAAAATGATGAACAGGCGAAGAATGACAAAAGCCATGCTATATCATCATATGCGCCTTGCTACGGCTTCGTTTTACAAGTGTTAAAATTCTGCAACTTTCCTTTGTGGGACTTTTGGCGAGTGTTCCTCGGGTCGTCTCTCGCGAAGATTCAGATACGTTGTGGATCTATCGGGATCTCGAGGACGCAACCACCGTTTTCTTTCTCAATAATTCCTCTTGAGTCGACACCCTCATGATTGAGGATCGTGACCATTTTTGTTTTGAATCGTCTTAATTTTGACTCTACAGGATACTCTGCATTCTGCATCTCGCATCCCAGCTATTACGGTGGATCCCGTGATCCTTCCCCTGCGTCCTTGTACGTTTCCAAGCGCGACGAGCTTCTCTAGGCTATCGTAGTAGAATCACCACATGAAATATCAGAGGACTGTATAGAAACTGTGGAAAAATAAATGCTTCTCAATATTATTATAAACTAAACCCTTCCTTCCTGTATGTTCCAGGCCAAAGCCAGGCCGCTGCTTTGAGCACTTGTTGTGCGACGTTGGTCTCTCGACCTAAAGAGGGATCTATTCCTTTGTAGAGTTAGTGGACTAAACCGTCCCTGATACTACGAAGTCAATTTCTGTAGTTCTTAGAATGACTACTACGTCACAGGCGAAGAATGACAAAAGCCATGCTACATCATCATATGCGCCTCGCTATGGCCTCTTTTTACAAGTGTTAAAATTCTGCAGCTTTCCATTGCTTCACTTCTCAAATTTCATTCGAGAATATGGAGCGTCGCTAGAATAAATTTCATATCAGAGATGTAATCTTGTGTTTGCTAATTTGCGAGACGCACTCTCACTGCAGATAACTCAAATTACGTACATTGTAAATGTCAAAAATTAGCGGACAAACTGATACAACATGTGACATTGGTTGGCGTCACTCGCATTCGGCGGTATCGCACGACCATCGCCGGGTCACCGCGGTTCAGATTAGTGCGCGATTGGTTGATTCACCCTGGCCGCGCACGCTGGAGCCGGGCGTGAGATAACTTGTGCTTTAAATAGAGATCGGTGGTGTGTGAGGCTGGGGCTACGCCAAGCCGCGCCGGGTTAGGAGAGGTTAAGGTGGCGCCTGCGACAGACTATGGATTTTCTCGCATTGCGAACTGGGTCGTCGGGAACGGTGATGCATCACTGCAACATTGCACAATTAATCGACTGTCCTTCATATCTGCACACTCATAAATTTCATAATCTATCCAAACGTATTGTATTGTTTACGAAAAATAAATTCTACGACAACAGAATAGCGATGCCAACTGAGAAAAAAAATCCGCGTAAATTTAGACGCGTGATTGACAACCTTTTCATTATGTTCGTGATATTAAAATTTATTTTTAGTTCTTGGATATCATCGTACCGATGTATTTATGTTCACGGTTTAACAGATGTTTGTTGCCGCTGCTATCGGTCCTCGGTGTGTTATCTCTTCGGGAGTTGTCGGTAATATTATTCGCGACAAATTCGTGTACATATTATCTGCAATCAAAACAATAACAATCGCTTCGAATCGCATTGCCGTTGCATGTTTTGCAACGTTTTCGCCGTTGCATTTCTGCAACTGTCTGTCTGGCTTGGCGCTTTCTCGACTGTCGTCTTGTCAGTTCAATGTCGGATGATGTCAGAGAGGAGACAGTTGTACACTCGGTCTCTGTGTCATTCTGGTGCACAGCTTCCATAATTATTACGACCGGGGTCATTAGTGGCATCGGCGCGTGTCATCGCGATCAGCGTAATCTTCGATGGCATAATGAACATGCTTATGATAGACGTCTAACCCTTTGACATGAACTCAACTCTGCAATATATTTTAGATAATAATGACCAGGTTTTCTTTCGTGATATCTTGGGTTTCTTGAACCCTGACAATATTCTTGTTCGTTGTATCAGTAATATTATTTTTTTAATATAATATAAGATAACTTCTGCTAGATCACCTTTGTAAAACGAAACCGTGTAAAGCGAGACTTACGTGGAAACGTGGCGGAAAGATTTTTTTTAGAAATATTAAATGTTTATTATTTTCTTAGAATTTTAGTAGAAATTAAAACTAGAGGTTTACTTCCTAATGTAATCATGTTAATCAATCTTTCTTTATTTAACACTTGTTCTTCTAGTGATCAATCAATACTTGGTAAAGCGAAACCATGTATAGCAAGGGTTGCGTATATTTTTTTTTATTTCAAATAACATTGAACCGTTATTTTTTTATATTTCGTTCCGGTTCAATTAAAAACCAGTGTTATGACTTGTGGGTAACATATTATTTTTATTATGTATGTTAACCGTGACTGAGCTAAGTTAGTAATCGGATAGATGTCTGACGAAAGCTATGAATTTAGAGAATTCGTTATAATACTGGCCAAGGAAGAAACCCATTACCTCCGCACGTTATTTATTTATTTATTTTAAAGACAATGCGTGATTGGAATTACAGAATAGCCCCCCAAGTAGCCCCAATCATTCATAAAAATATTTATGTGGGTAGTTTGACGCGTTGGAATTAATTAATTTAATGCCATCTACCAACCATTAACCAGTGTCGTGGTTTGACACTGGAGGGAATATTGGTGTGAATGGCTTATTCCCTTTGTATCTTCATATCCATCCATTGTAGTCAAAAAAAAAATTAAAAAAGCTTGTGTTTAATTAATCGAGTCTTTTAAATGTTTTTATCAGAGCTTCGAATCGGAATTAAATTGAATACCAAAATCCTCTAAAAATCATTTTTATTTCCGGAACGAAAAGCCGGAGCAAAACCACTAAAGATATAACTGTTCATATTTCTTTATTATACATTTTTAATACAAATAAAAAATATACCACTTAGAGCTGAACTGAAAACTGAAAAAAAACGATATTTTTCTGAAACTGAACCGAAATAAAACGGTTCGAAGCCCCAATTAGCAGTTTATACTTAGAAAATTTCAATTATTTGCATTCCCTCGTTAGTTTAATAAAAAAACTTTAATCATTTTCTCTATTACGATTTTTCATGAAGATTATATTTGATATAAATAAATAAATAAGTTATATTTGTATGTGCGCTTCTTGTTCTTCGAATTCTTTTGCAACCCTTCGTCTAACATTTCTTCATTTGTAAAATTTAAGTTAAGAAAATAAAAGAATATTAGCCATAGAGCGCCGGCTTATCGGGACCGCCGGTTATTTGAAAAGCCAAATTCTAAGGAAATAAACCAAATAAGGAATTTTATTTATTTATTTGACTATGATGGATGGATGGCATGACAGAAATATTCCAAAGCGCCATTCGCCCATATAAAGATTCTAAAGATGCGAGCGGAATGAGTCTCTCATATTAATATTCCCGCCAGTATCAAACCACGACACTGGTTAATTTTAATATTATTTCAATTTGATTGAAATTTATTTTATTTGTTTATATTTATTTATTCAACGGAGGAAATATGGCATTGAATTAATTAATTCCAGAGTTGAAAAAATGATCAGATCAATTGATCTGTGATTCTAGCTGACGATTGCAAAATAATGGCTATTTTTGAGTTACTGTTATTATAAATGGATTCTAGATGTGTCCCAATTAAGCGGAATTTATGTTTAGACAGACGAACTACCGATGAGGAATATATTTAAAAAAGATATATACATTTCTACGGAATTATTCATTGAAGAAGTCTTATAATTCTAATTAATTGTGATTTTTTTTAGCATTGCCAGGGTTTCTTAAACTTTTCGTATTTTTTTATTTATTATTATTAATATGGAATGACTTAAGTTCATGTTAGTTCAAATACCGCCTGATTTAAACGTTGGAATTGTTTTCTCGATAAGATATTGAATAGATTATTATTTACTCGATTAATTTAAGTAAGTAAGTAAGGTTTTTCTAGACGGATTACAGTGAGCAAGCCCTTTATCTCCCCGGCCTAGACTGCGCAGCCGAGCCTTGTGCAAATAACGGCCTGCGATTCGCGGAGCCCGTCTCGCGTATCGCACGCAACGCCTCCACAACGTCACGTGGGATTTTAATCATCAACAAGAGACACGGGAATCTAATTACAAAACATTCACTATTTGGGTCACAATAAGAATAGATCGTCTAGACGCCTATGGACCACGGTGTCGGATTGCAGTGCGCCGTAGGCACAACTGAAACCGGGCTCGCGCACCACCGTTTCGCTTTTGCGGCCGCGACGACCCAAATTCCGTGCCCTTGTAATCCGAGGACCGATTTCGCGAATGGCTTCTTCTGGTCGCGAATTAGTTACATATTTTTGCGCTCTATTCGGTGACGCAGACGTCGTGAATCGATCCGACGGCGACTAGAGCGGAGGTGTCCTGAAAAATGCTCGAAAAAATCTAGGACACTCGAAGTATTCGAATCAATAAAGAGTTGTGACACAGTTATGTCCGTCTGGTCTTGCGGTTCAACAATGGTGGATCGAATCGTGACGATGGCTATTTGCCCTCGTTCCACTGGGAATCGATTTTTTATACTCGAATCTGATCTGAAACGGAGGTGTTTCATCTGCACACAAATTGGACGCGACATAAATGAAGAGCACATTATTTGCGTCATACATATTTTTTTATCAAGAGAATAAAGTAAAATCCGATTGGACGTTTCAGGAAATAAGATAAATTAAACGCCATTTGTTTTAAGCGTAATGTATTATTTTATTATCTGCCAGCTTCTTATTCAGCTTCTCTGTTCTAATCGCGATTTCTTAGAATAATTCAAAATAAAATAAGTTTTATGTTGCAGAGATGCAATTATTTTTGTTTTTGCTCAACTCATTAGCCTTTTCCACGTATTGGCCCAAAGGATTTATAAGCAAACAACTTTTAATTTTAAAAAAATAATGTCGTTTTTTAATCGGACATCAGATGAAACTCTATATATGCTTCTTATTCATTTTCCCAATGGATATCTCTGTAGATTTGTAACAAAAATATAATGACAGTAACTCATAGATTCGACTAAATTCAAACCGTCCATCACGGCAGCTCGAAAATAACCACAATGTCCGAAGGGGGTCTCTCAGGGACCCCAAGCATTACAAGTCAACATATTGATGAATGTCATTTTTTTATAAAAATGGATTATTTTAAGAATAAAAATATGCTTCATAATTTGGGCGATCATTCGGATTTTTTAACCAATCATTATGACGCGTAAATGACGACGCCCTCGGCGATGATTAGCCGCAAACAGCTCTCGCAATACGTGTCACTCGCACTCGGCACATCATACCGGATGCGGGCGAGAAAACGTATTGCACAATGATTATTTATAATATTTAATCTTTATACTTTTTTAGACAAATACCAAAAGTTTGTGTCTCGAAACCAACAGCGACGCCCGAGGGGTCTATTTACTATGGAAAATAAACCCCAAGCATAACACTTGGATTATTCTAAGACTTTAAATAGTTATTCATAACATGCTTCATAATTTGATTTATATTTTTTAAGTAATCGCACGTGTCGCTAGCAGTGGCGTACGGTGGACTTGATTTTGGGTGTGCTGAATGTGGGAAAAAAATACAGTTTTTTTTAATGAATTTTATAATTATTTTAACAATAATTCTATTCTTCGTTTTTACGACATAAATGTTTCAAGTAATATCAATGGAGAAAAAAATACACATAAAACTAAAACAGAAGGGCACACACGCGCCCGTGAAAAAAAAAATATAAAAAAAAAATACTTTACTTTGGAACTTTACGATAGTTCCATTGAAAAATTTACATCGCAAAAACGAAGTATAGAATTAATGTACAAATAATAATAAAACTCATTTAAAATAAACTGTATTTTTTTTAATATTTTTTTTCCACATTCAGCACACCCAACATCAACACCACCGTACGCCCCTGGTGACATGTAGGATTTATATTACAAAATCTTGGGGTACCCAATATAACCTATCGGCACGGCTAGGTTAGTAGTTTTTAAACAATTATATAAATAATAATATTTATTAAAAATACATATAAAAAAATGTCTAATCAGTCCCCTAATGTTGCGACGCCTGGGGCAGTAGGCCCTCCTGCCCTTTCCCCTCAGATACGCCCTAGACAATTAGTATCAGTTTTAACAATGACATGATTTTGCTACGATATGTAATGCCATAGGCATTGATGGATTAATAAGATGGGTCAAAAAATATATTTTAATTATTTTTTATTGTTTCGTTATTCAGCACGTCTGAAAATAATTTCTTTCTATTTTTTTTTCCATTAAAAAATACTATTTTGTGCAGACATCGGACCTACATCTCATTCAAGTTAACAATTTAGCCCATTAACACTCTGTTGGGCCGCTTCCAACTTCCTATCTCGTTTTTCGAGAACATTATTGTCAACATTCTACGCTTACTATGTTGCGGGAGACTGATTTTATGCCATTTTTTTGCATTAAACTTTCCTCCCCAATGCACTCAACGCGGGCGGCAATTATTTTAAAGTGTATTTTCGCACGAAAATAAAGCGGCGTCGATTTGCATCGTGCATTTTTTATGATTTTTTTTTTGCTCCGTCGACACTAATGATACGCATATTTCACAAAACGTCTTGTTTACCTAGTGTGTATTGCAAGATTTGTTCTTTTGCCAATACATTGTTTGGGAGATTCCAGACGAAAATCTTTACACGTGTCGCTAATCCTGTATAGTTTTTTTCTTCTGTTTTTTTCTCTTTCAATTTGGGACCTTAAAATATAAACGATTTTGACACACCTACGCAGGGCACTGTTAATAAATTTTCTATTAATTGCATCACCGATGAAGAAAAACGTTCTAGAATTTTCATTAAGATTTTATATTCTAATGATCGCAATGTCGAGGTATGTGTTTGGGATATAGGGGCCCCGTTCTCTCGAGATGATTAATAGTAATTTCGCTCGGCAATCTCGCCAGTCATTCATCTTGAAAGATCGCCCCGAAACAAAGAAGATATCGTACATTGAATCCTCATTTTCTTGTATATCTATCCATCTACCTTTGGATTTCTTCTGTCTGGTGCGATGCCAACGCGCCTAGTCACACGGGATATCGAGTCTCGTTCCCCTCTCACTCTGCCGCATCGGAAAATGTATGATCGCATCTCGCTCTCCGCCTTCAGTTTCGCAGCCGTCTTCAGTTTCCCAGACTGCAGTTGATCAATAAGTAATGGGAAGAGGTTTGCGCCATTTCTCAGACGAATTAAAAAACGATCTGTATGCGCACACCCCGTCCGCATCCGAAACACAATATGGATTGTGTTTGCGGTGATAAGAATCTTGTCTCGGTCGCCGTGGTAGGTGTTTGATCTTCTCTCGATCTTCCGCAAGAATTCCAAATATGTAACGGGAGTTGAACCCGGTGGCATATGCTCATCCATAACCATTGAGCCATCGACCTCGGTATTTACAACCGGACATGAGTTGTATGGACGAAAATAATGAATGTGCGAAAGAGACTGCAACGGTGATATTAATGAACGGTCAGCCGGTAAACCTACATTTTTAAATTTCGCTACAAATCAGATTTTATTATGTTTACATAAAATTATCGAAATATACGGCGGAGAACGTTTAACACGAATTATTTTTCGAGTTAAAGGAACTTCGTGTTAAGCGAAAACGATTGTATAAAATCACATAGTATTTTGTTGGCATTGCGGTATTATTTCGTGTTAACAGATTTTACACGTTAAGCGTTTTCGCGTTAACCGATCCAATATCAATATCTTAATAAAAACATTTCTAACAATATGTTTTTTTAATTGTTTCAGGTAAGAACACATTTTCAATCCAGATTCGTAAGTTTTCACTTAATTTTTACGTAATAAGTATTAGCCTGTAACCGATCCGTCACGGCGGCTCGAAAACAACCGAGTCGTCCGAAGGGGTCTATTATAATAGACCGCAAGCGTTTTCTTCATCAAATATTTATTATTCTATGAATAAAAATAGTTATTCATGATATGCATCATAATTTAGTCGATGTTTTGGATCTTTTAACTAATCAATATGACTCGTAAATGACGAACGCACTCGGCACATATACGTACCGTACTCGTACCGTATGCAAGCGAGAGAAAATCGCGCCCGTGGCAACATAAGCGCATTTTTTTTTCGCAATTACATACAATAAAGGACAATGATTATTTATATTATTTATTCCATAGATTTTTTCACAAATACAAAATGTTTGTCACCTGTTGGCTTTATATTGGCTCGAAACCAACGGCGGCGACCGAAGGGTATTTATTTACAAGGAAAATATACCCCAAACATTTCAATTGCTAAAAAATGGATTACTTTAAGAATAAAAATAGTTATTCATGGTTTGCTTCATAATTTGGTCGTCGTCTCAGAGTCCTCCCAGCACATGCCACTAGTACGATTTCACTTGCACTTTGGCACATCGTATCGGATGTGAGCGTAGGATTTAAATATATTAAAAGAGTTATTCGATAAAATATAGAGATATGCTTCATAGTTTGGTCGGTATTTTGGATTTTTTTGCTAATTAATATGACGCGTATGCGACGTTCGAACATGACGATGTTCCGCCGCAACTGAACTCGCATGTGGTTTCACCACTTGCACAGTACGATGTTTTTTCTCGCTTGCACTTGCACATGTGCGATATTTTTTCTCGTTCGAATCCGGTACTCGGCGATATAAAACATCGCACCGTGCTAATGGCAAATAATATTGTTGTTTTTATTTTTTTTCTCTAATGCGGACAATAAAGGTCAATGATTTTTATATTTATTTTATCGACTTTTTTAGAGAAATATAAATAGTTTATGGCAAGGATTTATATTAAGAGTGTTATTCGAGAAACACTTGGGGTCCCAAAAAGACCCCGTCGGCACGGCTAGGTTAAACGATTCCCATTTTATATTAATAATTCTTAGGCTATTATGTCATTATTTCCTCAATATTGTAAAAACGTAGTCCTTTCTTGGTTTAAGTTGCAGGGGGCCATATCCGGCGAATATGGAAGCCAGAAGTATTTTTTTTATCACTTTTCTAAATCGTTCTCAATCGTGTGATAAAGGAGCATATTATTGTGCCGCTTGCCACATCTCGGCGATATCAGCAACGGCCGCATGGCAGTTAGAATTCCTCGGCGGTCCAAGTGCGCATTGGTGTTTTTGCGGCGAAGACTGACGCACAACCGGCGTGGAATGTAAATAGTGAGCCGGTGGTGGGGACTCGAGGTGGCGATGGTGTTCAATGGCTCGCTCCACGGACGAGATCGGCCCGTGCAGATTCCTCAAAACGACAGGTGGTTCGATCGAGGTCTTCACCGTTAATCGGCATTCCAGCCCGGCTTTTTGCCGTGGGAGCTTTTGCCGCGGCGCGTACTCTTCATCTGTCATACTTATGTTAATCGGCCGGTATTTACGCAAATATACGCGGGCATTCCTCCGCGACGATGGACCCGAGGGTGCGCCGGCTTCATTCACTAGACTCCAGAGGCGAATCGGACGTCGTCCGTTTTTATAGGCGGATGCAATCACACTAAAGATGGACAAGCTCATCCCGTTTTATTGGCCAATGCGCCGTTTGATGCCTTCCTATTTTCTTTTCATGGCGGAAGCTTCACTTTGCATCCTGGTCATCTGCAGTTTCCTGCATTCACTATTAACAACAACACTTAATACCGATCGTGGGGCGACTGAGACTATCGCAGCCATCTATATAACAAAACTCGTACACGATTTCGTTTTTATACGGTCACATTTTTTGTGTGCAAGTCTGACACGTGCCATGAATCTAGCTATATAGGAATGCCCTAGAATTTAAGGATTAGTTTTAGATTTTCGAGTTGATGATATTATATCGCTATTTAATATAAACAGATATTGATTGCTCCCCTTCAATGGTTAAGTCTAATAATTCAATCAGTAATTGCCTGCCTGTTTGTCAGCGTTGCCGGCGTCGTGTATTGGATGGATGCGGGCCGGTAGCAGAGTGCGGGGTGCTTAGTGCTCTTCGCTAAGCGTCATGTCGCGCTGCGACTCGGTGCAGTCATACTGACTCACAGCTTCATTGAACCACGTACCGCTTGTCACTTATTCTATAATTTTTAGTATTTTTTCCTCTCCTTATTTTTCATATTTTAAATAAAATCTAAGCGAAATATATTTTTATTTTAATTTTTAATATTCCCCAAATATTTGTACTGTGTACATTGAAACCTCGATTTATGGTTTTTCATAGGACTCAAAAACGACAAATGCTTGTGTATATCTAGCCATCCACCAGTCTTTCCTAATAAAAGATCCATCGACGGCGCCTGCTGAGACTCTTTAACTTGTGATTTACCGCATTTATCGATTGATTATTCTTAGCAATAAATTAATTAGAAGCGGTTAGCGCTAGTCCTAGCAGTTTTACCCATTCTACTCGGTATAAGCTAACGCGATATCCTCCAGTGGCGACTTGTGAGTAAAATATTTGGGGGTGCTGTGGAAGATTATAAATTAAAACAAAATTAAGTGACTCAGTATGGACAGGGTACATTGGAGTATACTTTAAGGCCCTTTCTACGGTACGACTAAGTATAGCCGACATTTAAGGGGCTACATAGCAACGGTCAGTTACCTATGCGGCCCAAAGGACAGCTGATAGACCGTGCCCATGTGGGCTAAGGGTTGGATCTGGGGATGCGATTCTCGCTCCGGCCAGACCGGCGAAGACCGTAAAGGCCCTGAAAGTAGGACCGCTTGAGATCAAGTCTCGATGAACGATAGGGCCAGGGGCCAGCCTGACAGCATCTAGCATAGTTTTCCACGCGGAGTCGAGCTCCGGGCATGTCCAGAAGATATGGTCCGAGGTTTGTTCGTCGCACCCACAAAGGTCACAACCAGGATTGTCTTTGAGGCCAAGTTGATGCAGCGTTAAAGGCACCATGGCCTAGGATGAACTGGGACACATGGTGGTTTGGTTCGATCCAGGGTATCAAAATGCGCTTTTGCACGTCGGGAAAGAACAAAAAACTAAGTCGGGCAGTAGTTTCTTGTGACCAGCGCTTTTGCCATGCGGACATGGCCGTGCGGTTGACGGGTGCTCTATGAGGCGACCAGTCTTGGGAGAGGTCTGCGGGTGGTGCGATGATGGTGTCTCCGACCAGGGCCTCGAATCCCCTATAGGTCAACCAGAGTGTAGCTCGTACTTGTAGCTCTAGGTCCATCGGCAGGATTCCTGCCAGTACCGCAAGGGTCGCAGTGGTTTGATAGGCTTTGATTAACATAAGTAGAGGCAATTTTTGCCCCGATAGTAGTCGGCGGTTAATTGCAGAGCTGGAAGTCCTGTGGGCACAGCCTCTGATGAAGCATCCAATTGCATGTTTGACCCTCTCCATGATGAGTCCCGTGCGACACAGCATGTCTCGGTTGGAGTCAAGCGTGATCCCAAGGTATCGCGGCCGGATTTACGAATCGAGAAGTATGGACAGCGCAGGACTGATCCGAGCGTTTAGCGACGGGACACCCCCACCCCGCTTCCGCCCCGCATCCATCCAATACTCGATGCTAGTAGCTCCGACGAGCAGACAGCGTTATTGCCCGCGCGTCTTAACACTAAATATAAATTTAATTTATATTATAAAAATATATTTTTCCTCAATTTACTTGGGGGTGCTGCAGCTCCGCAGTATGGACGAGCCACACCTGACTATGCAAACCGTGTCGCAACAAATTTAAATTTTGTTCCAATGTAATTACATGTTTTTGTCGTGGCGTACACACGTAATAACAGGGTCGACCTCTCGGATAATTCACGTTTATTGGATGCCGAAAATAGAAATCCATATATATATATATATAAATTTTGGAATACTCCATAATATACGCGCGTGTCTCGCCACCACTAGGACCAACGTTTTCGGTAGCTTTTCCGGGAATTTTATCAATGGCGCCTACTACGATTAAAGCGCCCGGTGTCTTATCAATCACACTATCGCAAATATTTACACCCGCCGTGACACTGTGGCTCCATTGATAAATCTGGCGGCTATTGACGGACTGCGCCGATTTGGCCGCGGAGGCGCGGATTGCGGTCGGGTTCGCGCAGGTCGCGTGCGCATGCGCCCGCCGCGCGACCTTCGGATCGCGCGTCACTCCATTGTTGTTTGCGCCATGATTGTTCTATTGCAATCCGGCGCTACTCAAATTGTTTAATTATGTCAAACGCTTCGCGGTGTGCGTGTGTGACGAATGTGCTCGCCGTTATCACAATTTTCACAGAACAGTAAACAAAAACAGGCCACTTGAACGTTGTTTTTCAACGTTTTATCAACGCACCGGTTTTATCTAGGTATATCAGAAATCGTAACCACGTTTCTTGCGATACCGACGATTCCCGTAATACATAATTACGCGTGTGTACACTATACTTTTTGTTGTTTGACAAAAACCGATTGTGGGGCGGCCCTCGCCGACGGTGCAGCGTTCGTTCGTCTTCGATGTTTGGGTTTTTAACGAGGTGGTTCAACCCTATTAGCGTCGTGTTTACCAACACGTAGTGTGCGGACGGTTTTTGCGTTCGAGGATTTATTCAGCCGGATGATTAATTCGCGTCGTGCCGTATGGCCGTGTACAGTTTTAACGACTTCCTGGCCCCGTCGATGCTGTAATCCTTGGAAATTGCGAACGCAGCCGGAGAGATTTTCTCGGAAAGTTCTCGAAATTTAATAAAATATTGGCGATATCCCGTTTTTTCTGCTTTGGATTTATTTATTTATTTATCATAAAAAAACAATGCGTGATTAGCATTATATAGATTAACCCAGGTCGCCAATCACGCATAAAAATATACTGAAATAATAAAAAAATAGGTTTATTTTAAAATATATATAACCTAGCTATTTGGGATTCCAAACTTTTTGTATTTGTATAAAAAAGTCTAAAGAATAAATATAAATAATCATTGACCTTTATTGTCCGCTTTATTTCTCCGTACCGGACATAAGCGAGAAAAAGCATCCCGCATGTGCAAGTGCGAGCGAGAAAAAACATTGTTCTGTGCAAGTGGTGAAACCACATGCGACGAGCTGAGAGCGTGCCTCAGTCGCGGCGGAACATCGTCGAGTTCGCACGTCGCCTATGCGTAATATTGATTAGTAAAAAAATCCAAAATATCGACCAAATTATGAAGCATATCATGA
>JAGXCT010035769.1:61297-90067 GCA_022495035.1 Philopotamus ludificatus | reverse complement strand
CCTCATACGTTAGAGATGTTATAAAATTTAAATGTCGATTTATTAAATCTATTTCATAATAAAAAAAAAATTATGCCTCGTTTTACGCGGTTTTCTGGAACCTATCCCCTTACTCTATATGAACTCGAAGTCTCGATTTACGCGGATTTTTATTTTCTATCATTTCTATCATTTTCTATCATTTTTGTATAAACTTGAAGTCTCGATTTACGTGTTTGTTTCTTGGAAAGTATCCACCGCGTAAATCAAGGGATTGGTTTAATTAATTTTATGAATTACACTGTGGATTGCGTGAGAATAAGTTTAGTTTAAAAAACATTATTTCACCATTTTTTTGTTGTGTTGGTCCATGACGAATCTTGACTGTGTTATCAGTTTACGTGTTTTATTATGCTCGACGATTTTTTACTAGTGAAAAAAAATGAAAAATTTCATTCAAAAGATTTTTTTGGTCAAAAACTTTACCGTAGCAATATCACAACCTTCATATTCGCCATATATGTTCCTTTGAGAGTTCGTTTAATTTTTGTAAATGAAAACAAATATAAAAGAATCATGTTTAGCAACATTGGGGTGATAAAAATAGAATCGCTGAAGGAGCTAGACCATTTAGAATTGCGTTCCAGAAGTGCTTAAAAATTGGGAAAAGTTTCTGATATACTCTGAAGGGCATACAATCAATTTGAATGAATATTGAAAGAAAACAAAATAGAATAAAAATGCAATATTTGCCTGAAAACATAATTTACCAATGGCGTTTATGGAAAATTCAGGTTTTACTATATTTTTATTAAATTTTTAAATGCAATAGTCATTTTAATATTATAATTCTAAAACTGAACAATCTATCATATTCCACATAAATTAATACGCTTTAACACTATAATGGCCGCTAGTAACTGCTATAAACTTGCGCTATTGGCCGGCGGTCTTTCCTAAGAAAAACACACATGCTGTGTGCCCCGCCACTAACATAAGAACAAACAAAAACACACATGTTGTGTGTGCGGCCATTATAGTGTTAAAATCTTTTTTTGATTAATTGAATTGTTTGTGAACAGGAATTATATATTTTTTATACTTTTTAAAGGTGGTTTTTTAAGTTGTATATGTGGAAACTTTATGACTATATGATCTATATTTGAATATAATGAAAATTCACATTAGTCAATATCAAGAATTATAGGAAAATTCCTCACTAAAAAATTACTGCGATGTTTCGTGTATTTATTAAGTTAACATAAATTAAAAGATCAAATAATATAATGTATATTCATGCATTGAATAGTTTTAGTATGTTAATCTTCCTGAGATCTTTTTTAACCCATTAAAGACCTAGGCAGGTTTTTATGGCGAAAATTGAAGTTGTCATTCACGTGTCATTATGGGCACATTCTGGTCCCGAATCGGACCGACCTTGCACTTGCGGCACTCCTAATGGGCCAAATATAGAAACACTAATTCAATAGGAACAAGACACTGTTTGCTGACAACACACTCAATTGACTCTAATTGAACATATATCGCGAAATTACCATAATGTGTTTAGCGCTATTTGGCAGGGACGCGCCGAATATTGGATCATCAAAATTAACCGGGACGCTAGACAATTTATGGAAATCATCATTCATCATCAAGTGCCGATGATGACACTCGCTCGGAATTGAAATAAAATTCGAAAATAAATTATTAATTACAACATACGTATGCATTAGAAAGAGGCACAACACAATGAATAGAAAATACAACGTTATCTCAACATATCTCTTCTGGGAGATATTCTGGGATAAAAAAGAATTCGATATTTAAATGGACGTTGCTAAAAGTAGGCCACGTTCATGGGTTCATAGACTTTCTTCTTGAATAGGTGGTGTAATTCATTTTAAAACCAAAATCATTATAAAGTTTAGAAAAGTTCAAATCGCCTGAGATAAAAACAGGGCACAAAAATATCAAATTTCTTTAAGGAATTGAGTAGTAGGTAAGATTAAAATAAGAATAGATGCCAAGGAATTCTAAAAATTCATCATTGAAAACCTTCTACATATAATATTAACTTAACCATACCGATGGGGTTTATTGGGGACCCCAAGTTTTGATTTTTTTCGAATAACTTTTTAATATAAATCATAAAAGTCTAAAAAAAATCCCAGAAAAAATATATTATAAAATACTGTATCAAATTAAAATATCAATAATTGTGCTATGCCACATATTTAATCTTTCGTAATTATATATTAAAATAACCTTAGTTTTATTAAGTCCAACCTAGATTTTTTTAATTGTACAATTGTCACTTTTTGGTGTCGTGTTGTAACATTTTTCCCTGACGTATTTTGACATTAGTTAACACATATGATGCCTACTTTATTGTTTTCAATCGAGATGGTTTTACGTATTTTTGCGTAAAAGTGGAAAATGTGGAAAGAATCTTTGGTCAAAAATAATAATTTAATAATTCCTTCGCCTCCATTTTCGTAGGACATTCACTGTGATTTCTTCCTATTCTCAAAGATAAAAAGAATGTAGGGACAAGATTTTGGTAGCATTGAGAAGACAAAAACAGAATCGCTAAAGATGCTAAATGATATTGCAAAAATTGTGTTCCAGAATTGCTTCAAAAATAAAAAATACCCTGACACGTATGATGTATATGGTAAACTATGTTAATGGAAAATTTATAGTTTCTCAAAGTAACACATATTCTTGAAATTTTTAAGAAAATTTACCGATTTGTAATGAAAGAGCATAAAAAAATACTTTGCTCATCTAAAGAGTTAAAAAGACCACATCAAAGATTGATCAAAATATCGATAAAACATCATTTAAGCATATGAACTCAAGTTTTTTTTAAAAAAAAGGTGGAAGAGGTCTGCTTGGGACCCCAAGATTTTAATTTCTCGAATGACACTTTTAAAATAAATATATGTCACATCTTTTTGTATTTGTCTAAAAAAGTCTTAAGAATAAATATCATAAATAATCATTGACATTTTTTGTCTGCATTGCGAAAAAAAATTAAAACAACATACTCGTCTCTATTTGTGAACTGGAATTATATACGATATTTTTTCTCGCTTGCATCCGGTATAATGTGCCAAATGCGAATAAAACGTGCGGTTAACACGGTGCTGCGAGAGGTCAGTCAGCGGTAAAACATCACCGAGTGCACTGGTCATTTATGCGCCACATTGAATAATTAAAAAATCCAAAATATGGACCCAATTATGAAGCATATGATGAATAACCATTTTATAAAAAAAATCAAGATATTCATATAACCAATTGTGTATACATATACAAGAGGTAGAAAAATTAAAATCTTAATTTTTGTAGTAACCGCTTAAAATACACTCAACTCTTTTTTTACACGGTTTTTTTGACCGTTTAAAAAATGATTATTATTGATTATTATGAAATTATTTATTTTTTGTATCTGATAATCGTGACTAATCAAATAATTCGTGTAAAAATGTAGTATTTGTTCCTTTTAGTAGACCGTGTAATTTTAAATCAGTGTGAAAAAATAGTTGAGTAAATAGGATTTGTTATATTACAAATATGAAATAATTTTGATTAAATGAAACTAGAAAAGGCGACGATTTATAAAAGTTGATTTCGTCTATTTATAAAAAATATTTCGATTTGTTCCCATTAAATTGTAATGTGCCGATTATTAACAAATGGGTTTCAATCCACTATTTTCCATGTAAGTTGTTATTTTCATCAACATCCTGTACATAGGAACGTTAATCCGTCAAGCTATTTCATATTCAACCGAGTTAAGGGCTCCTCAGCACTAATTAGTGTTAAATTAACGCAGAAATTGGTTTGAATTAAACACATGGAAATTATTTGGGTATTGGGTAGCATCCGAGCGAAAAGGAATTAATTAATACACAGATCATTAAAATGGATCCTCGTCGCGATTAACCGTCTATTGGTTGGACGCGGGGTCACGGTTCGCCAGCTTCACACAGTGCAGCCATGGCGTGCGTCGACTGATTAACGTATTCAATTAGTTGACGAAACGTCGCCCGGCAGACGATTGCGCATTGCGCAGATCGAGTCCTGCGCGTGCGCCCCATCGATCCTTCGGCTCGATCGCCGCTAATAGGCCGGGTGACGAAAAATCCGTCCGCTCGTGTTCTACAACAGGACTCTCTGATTGAATCAGGGCTGATTGAGAGCGGAATTCATTAGCGATGACCCTTACATTGGGGGAATTGGGGTTGATTGATTGATTTTGTTTTGTTTGCCCGGCGGAGAGAAAGAGCGGACGCATTTCTTCGGAAAGTGTGGCTCAAATCAATAAACCGAATAATTTTAAATCAAACTTATTCCAAGAATGATTTAATGCCGTTTTTAATTATTTCATATGATATTCCGTAATTAAAAATTTGATTGGCCTTTCCATGAATTTATTAAGCGATAACTGAATAAAATAAACAACGAGTTGATTCACGTAATTAGAGAACGTTAATACATATACAAATAAACACAGTAATTTTTATAATGAAAAATTCTCCAATTCTATCAAAATAATAACTGTGAAAAAATTACTTATTTAATATTTCAAAAAAATCATCTAATATTAGGGGAACCTAAAAAAAATCGCGTATTTTATAACCTAATGCTCGAGTGCAGTTTGTGATTAGACAAGATTAAGAAAGCAAGCTTATTATTGTTAAGGGTAAAATGTTGAAACCAGAAATTGACGAAGGACTCATCAGACATCGTTATAATCTGGACTTAAATGGCAAAAAAGACAATAAATTTTTGGTAAAGTGCTGACAGCACGTAGATGTCGATTAGGTTTCAAAAGTTCTCATCAAAAAATAGAAATCTAAAAGATGCACCTGATTCTGGACGATTTTCTAAATTTTGACGATGATTTATTAAGGATCCTGTTCGTATCCCTAATTAACCATCGAAGAATTATCGCAGAGACTCAAATCTCTAAGGTCCACTGTACAGTAACATTTGCAAACAAATAGAATGGGAATTTGGACATCGCACATACTATCCGAAAATAAACCAAAAAAAAGAGAGAAGAAACACATTTCAATTCTTGCAATTCTTTTTTGTCGAGACAAGGAATTCAACCCTTTTGGAAAAGGTCATTCATGATAACATAAGTCGTAAAAGACACCGATTTTCTACAAATAAAACTCTCGTTCCGATCCCTAAGCTTGGTTTAACATTCTGAAAAGTTCTTTTGTGCATTTGGTAGGATGTAAGAGGAATAATTCGTTACGAATTATTAAGCCCAGGTGAAATAATTACTGCAGATGTTATACTAATTATACTAAAGATTAAACGTGAAAGTAAAAATCCAAGGTTCAATTTTGTTCACCAGAAAGGGAATAAACCTTCAACACGATAATTAACGCATAAAACCCTCATAGAGCAAGAATGATTCATGAAAGTTAAACTAAGAGGTTCTGCCATATTTCCCAGACCTTGTTTCTACCGATTTTCTTTCCAGAAGTTTTTAAAGAAATTGATAACTACTAGGTAGATGAGAAACTGTCTATAATCTTATTAAAAAAAATATTTAGTGTTAAAAGGAAAACGAAAGAACATAATAAATTATAATAAATTAATTATCAATTATTATATTTATCAATTCATCTAATATTCTTATTATAAAGAAAGGAATAAAATGATCCTGTTTATGGTAGAAAATTAATTTTGAATGAAAGTAAAATCATTTAAAAAATTTAAAAAATAATTGCTCGGAGCTAAGCCGGAAATGAAACATTAATTTTTTTATTGCACCGGAACGAAACCAAAACGATAAAAATAACGAGTTAAAGCAAACTTATTTTTATATAGCGACATTAATTTAATAAAATTCGAACTCATTTATACAATGAAAATATTTTAAAACTATTTATTATATTTTGTGATGTGGTCATTTTGATACTTTAAGTTTGTAAGTTTTATACTCTCTTTTTTATATTTATTGTATAATGGATTTCACAAAAAAAATATTAAAAAATATCTAGGATAACTAGGATAAAATGAAATGAAATTTTAAATATGCCTGAAAATTTCTTCATTTGTTATATATAGGACAACAGATCTTTTTACTTTAAAAGGATAGTTTTCATATTTTTAACATTTATTTTGAAAGCGGTTCTCAACTATATAAAAAAAATGTGTAAATTAAAACTGAAAATCGTTTTGAATTATAAAAAATAATTTTGTAATACAATGTTCCTGGCATTCCTCTTTTGTAAAATAACCCAGCTTTCAGATGATTTCAACCGAAATACGATATATCGTATTTCGGCAGCCATAGGGTTAAGTATAAAAAATAACATTTTCGCCAGAAATGCATGGCTTGTTGCAACGTTATCACAGATACCACATCTGCTATTGTCTTCATTGTTAATTATTTGAGATTCTTCGGATCAGAACCGAGCGCCGTACATCTCCGTCCGTGGCCCCTGGCCCATCCTCGGCACCTATGCATATGCATGGCTCCAGAGACGAGTTGGCTAACGACGTTAAGTCGAATTGGCCGGCGACTCGATATGGCCGGGATCGAGTTTGGACTACTCTGGTCTAGTTTAAAGTAATTAAAGCCCCAGCCACACGACACGACGAGACTTACCGAGTTAGCAGGACGCTTTGCGGTTAGCGCTTCCTAGAAACCTAATCTATCTAGTAGTTCGCCGTAATTGCATACAATTGTCATTAATACTGTCGCTTAAATTGATTAGATTACTATTTATAGACGCCCTCGTTAACTAATAATAATTTTAATATGATAAAAAATGATTACTTAAATATTTGGTACTTTAATTCGACGATTTATATATTGTGAGTCCATCGCATGAATCATAATTTGCTCGCGAAGGGTTAAAATAATTTTCGAGTCGTAAATCAATTCGTCGCAATTCGATACACCTGCATATTGTTAAACAATCTTAATTAACTGACGATAAAACGTTAATAAAAAATGAAGGGGTAACATCAGCGTTTCTCAAATATAGAATATCTATGGATTAATCCCTCACCGATGATATTAAATAATATCCGTGGCACTTTGAGAAGAGCGACACGGCAATCGTCACTCTTTTATCAATCACAAAGGGTTAAATTAATCATAAAAACCAAATTGAGTTTCATACGACAGCATGTGAACATTGGACGCCCCCGATGCGGGCACGCAAAGGGTTAACCGTACAATTCATCGTTGATTAGCGCTGACAACATTGTCAATATATTGTTTTGATAAATCAATTACTTATTATTAGGGTCTAATGATAATTTATGGAGTTTGAGAAATATATATATTATATGTGCATCGGTAAAGGGGGGCGATGCAACGTCAAATTTTTAATATTAATGATGACATTCCGTGAATTGTCTCTTGGCGATCTATAAATTATTAGTGCGACCCCCTCCTCTTGTATATTGCCTTTGACTTCCGGCATATTCGCACAGTAAGTGCCCCGGAAGTGATGGCACGCGCCGGTCACGTGACCTGACAGTCATTTTCATCCCCTAATATTGTAATGTCAAGGTTGGCCCCGCTAAACAACTAAACAGCAGATGACATCAATTGAATGAAGTGTTTCATGGGAAAAATTATTTCATTGATGTTTCCGAAAAAATATACCCAAAATTTTTCTTCGAGGATAAAAAATATTTTATTAAATATTATTTTTAATAGAAAGCATATTAATAATATATTTTTATATTTATTTTATAATAACAAGGTCTTTTTTAAATGTCGGGAACCAATCTTGATTCTATCGTTTTTACGCGATTTTTAGAACGTGTAAAAATGTAATCTGTAATAAATCTTAAGTTATCGTTAATGAAAAAATATATTACATGAATAATCTAATTATTTATGTGCGTTAGATTCGAAATTAAAAATTTACGCGTAAAAAACGCAAATCAAATATTTGTTTTTACGAAAAAAAATGTTCAACCTTTTCCACTCCAATAGCCAAAAGATTTATTAGTTTTTTATTTAATTCAAAAATAATGTTTTTTTAATCAGATATCAGATCAAACCTATTTATACCTTTTATTAAATTTCCCAATGAATATCTCTTTTAATAAATTTGTAAAAAAAAATCATAGTAACTTATCGAAATAAAAATTTTCTGAAAGATGATTTTCCCGACAATAAATATTATTGTTTATTTATTTTTAAAACTGTGCAAAGCAAAAAATCAGAGTAAAAAGTAATTGTCACCAAATTAAAATTATTACAGATTTAATTCTTAATTTAATACATTTTTTGCATAGGCCTTCATTTTTTCCGAGATATTTTTTTTTAGATAATCCTGATAATACTGATAATTCTGATCTTTAATATCTTAGATACTAATCAAATATATATAATTAATTAAATAGGTAGTATATCTTAAAAATAATAGTATATATAAAATATTATACCATTTTACATTTTATCTTAAATTTATATAATTTGATTTTTATAATGAGATCCGTTACGGCGGCTCGAAACCATTAGCGTTGTCTATTTAGTATGAAATGAATGTATGAAAGTGAGCATTTTGAAAAATTGGTTATTCTAAGAATAAAAATAATTATTCATGATTTATATTAGTGAAATAATCCAAAATATCTACGATATTTTTCAATTTTGCATATGCGCGATGTTTTTTTTCGCTCGCATCCGATACATAGCGAATAGAAACGCATATAGGTGTTTTTATTTTATTTTTCTCAATCGCGGACAATAAAAGTCATTGATTATTTATAATATTTATTCTTTAGACCTTTTTAGACTAATGAAAAAAAAATTTGACATGTAAGATTTAATGTTAATTAAAAAAATATTCGAGAAAAATTAAAAACTTGAGGTCGAAAATAGACCCCTTCCGCATGGCTAGGTTAATAAATCACATACAATCTATCAAAATTGAATAAGTAATTTAAATAATCATTGAAGCTGTTGAGAAATTGTATAACTTGATGACGTAGAGAATGCATTCTAGTTGCAGTCAGAATGATATTAATTGATTCAATTATTAATGCTACCATGACATGTGCATCATGCAATTTGCAAACAGACATTCTAAAACTGCAATAAAATTATACTACAATTATATACGATTGTGCTCCTAATATGTGAATAATTAACGAACCTATTTTGTAAAAATAATCGCAGAATTCATTATCTTTATTAATTTTAAAAATATTATTTCTCATATCGTTCTAAAAAAAAATATATACGTTGATAAATTAATTTTGTGTGTGATTAAAAATACGCACGTATAAAATTTAATGATAGACTTATTGTTTTCGCGTATAATTAATTTTAATCTTATTTTTGATATTCGCATATACGTACGTACGCATGCGTATCGACATGTTGACGTCCACATTGGACGGCCGTCCCGCAGGTCGCAGGTCAATTTCAGACAATTGAAAGATGCGCTTTTGCCGATTCAACATTGGAATTATTGCCGATTGACTCTGACGCTGATCGAATTAACCTGATTTGTTTTTTTCCGAATCAATTAGAGACTCAGACCCCGTGACGTCACGCAACGGCAGACTCTTCAGATGAGCGAATCAAGCGGTGGCATTGCGAAATAATTTAGCGTCGCTGACATAACTGAACTGTGATGCAATGGATATAATAATAAATGACTCACCTATCAGCGAATCCGGAGAACATATGAGCCGGGAACGGAGGCAGGGTAGGACGCGGTGGTAACGGCAGACCTGGAGATGGAGGTCTGCTTCCGCTGCCCAAGGTCCTGAAAAACGAGATGCATTCAATAAATCGTATTTTATTGTTATGTGTTTATAAATATTTGTATAGTATACCGCGAAACTGGCGATGGTGTGTCATCAGGTTCGCTTCCTTGTGTCGACAGAGACGTGGCTGGAGGTCCTGCTGTATCGGGACGTCCGACGGGACTCACGGGATCTCTGCCGGTGCTCTCGCTCCTCTGCTCGGGCTCCATGTCTTGATCGTCGTCGATCGCCGAAACTTCCGGCGACGACGTTAAGCGGCCGTCGTCCGTCTGCAAATTTAAACAATAATCAATCGAGGCGTCGATAACGTATCGATTGCCTATAAAAATAATTGCCTTGTCCTCTTTGATGTCCTCTCGCTTTCCCATGACGTCGTGTCCGTCCCTCTTCCTCTGCTCCTCTTTCAATCTCTCGGCTTTCCTCCATTTAGCTCTTCTGTTTTGAAACCACACCTGCAATCGAAATGTATCGTTTTCATTTCATGGGGCAATTATGTGAAGGGTGGCCGATCTTCAAAACTGCTACAAAACACTTCAAAACCAACAACAACAACTCTGTGCCCAGATTGTGTTTATTCACTAAAACAATCCAGATCACCCCCTTTTATGTCCCCGCTTGTAGAGCCACTTCTATTCGACAGGGGTTGTTTTTTTTATTAGCGACAACCCCTGTCGAGGACAAAGAGCGACAAGGCCAGCAGATGCCTATCGCAGGAGGTCCATCTCAATTGTTACATTGTAACGTAATTGTTTGAAGTTGTTGAATAATAATAAAAAAAAATATCATAATCATCGGGGAGGGGTCTGTGGACACATTTGTAGCGTACAAAGGGTCTAAATAATTAGCGAATATTAAATTGTTTGAATAGTTTGCGAATTTTTTTATACGTCGTTATTTTTATTATTTTTTTTTGCCATTTTCGAGTCAAAATCAGTCGGTAGTGTGCGTGGATGGTGTGTGCCAGGATGGAGGCCCACGGGGACCCCGTCAATTTTTAACCCCATATCCCCGGGCTAATGGCGGTTTAACGAGCCGCCCCCGCGTGTGCGGCTAAGCCCCCATAGGGAATGGGAACCCGCCCCCCACACTTTTTGAACTAAATCACCGCATGGCTCAAAAATCGTAACGTAATCTATGCAAAATTTTGAGAAAAATAAAATTATCGAAAATAAAATACTATAATTTTTTTTAATATAACTTATTTTATCCGATATCAATGGCGAGTTTCAGATTATATTTAGATGACTTTTGTATAATGTGTTAAATTGGTATATTTATAATATTTTTGATGTTCTGCTTGTAAATTTGTATTAATTATTTAACCAGTTGGCTAGTAAGATATTTCTAAAATCAAAAATATATTCAACAGTTAATAAATTCGGAATTAAAGAATTTGAATATGGATATTCTGTTTTCCATTATAAATAGAATTAGTATAACTTCTATTCCAAAAAAAATAGGGTATATATATGTTAAAGTTAAAGGAATATCATTTACTGTATTAAATAGAGATTATTGTATTAATATCATTAAAGTCGTTTAATTAAATAATAATATTTATAGTAAAAATAGCTTAAAAATCAATAAGTAGCGTGTAGAACTAAAGCTTTATATATTTTTCAATGGGGATATTGATTTAGTTTTTAATATTTAAAATAATAAAAGTGTATATAATCAATAACTAAGTGAAAAGATCTATAATTTGGTACATTCCATTAAAAAAAACATTTTTTTTACAGTAAAAGATATCGAAACGTTTTTTTCAGAAGTTTTTAAACGGATTATCGAATTCTACATGATAATTTTCCTGTATACTAATTTTATTTACACGTAAAGTTCTAAAACCAATCTACCGCTTAGAGAAAATATCATGGAAATAAAACCCCGGAAATTTTACATTTGAAATTAATTATCTTTATATAGACTACTAGCATGCAATTATGTGAATATATATAGCAAACATTTATATATAGCATTGTTAAATAAAATATTTCTGTATGGGATATTTCAAAGAAAAGGTAATATCAAAAATTCCTGTGAATCATCGATCAAATTTATTTTTGTCAATATTAATAATAAATATTTTTTCAAATTATTTAATTGTGCAAAATATATATAGTATGCATTGTACGTTAGTTCTCTAATAAATTCCACAACTTCTATGAAATAATGTAGTGCACATGCTCGTACAAACGGGTGTTTGGATTGTTATTGCTATCGTAAAAGAATTGCCATAAAAGTTTACAAGTTCTGGGCCACGCTGCATTCTCCTATGAGGCGGGATGAAAAATGTGATGGGATATGGAAAATATTATCAGCGATACTAGGCGCATATGAATTTTTGATGAGTGCATTTTTAAAGTATTTTAAAGCCAAAGAAACCGGAGGGGTTTGAAGAGTGGATTGAATACGTGCATAACTTAATTTGCGTTTAAAATAAACTACATATGCACATATTGACCCGCGTGCATTTCAAAATTGCCAAAAAAAATGTTTTAAAACGTCTTTGATACAAATTGAAGTTTACCCCTCGTCAAATGGGGTAGAAAATTGAACCTGATAATCGTAAATCGTAACCGCAAAATAAGCCAACTGGTCTCCCCTGCAACTGAGACTAATCCGAGCCCTCGGGGCGAACGGAAGTTCTTCAGATGTTCAATTTGAATAGAATAGCAAATATGCAACGTCTATTTTCGGGGAAAAAAATAAAATTTGCGTAAATTCGACTAGACGCACGGAGCCTGTGATTAGAGTAATGCGAAAATCATAGAGTGGCTCTTTCGCCACACACTATCCCCCGGCAAATAGCATTAAGCAGGTATTACACTCACCCTCCGCACTCCATGTAAAGTTGTCAGATTGGATTAAGTCCAAAAAACGAGCCGCTCCTGTTATTTATTTATAGCCATTATCATCGCAGCCCTTGGGGGCGAGCTGCTGCACAAGGGCTACTTTGAATTTAAAACTTGGAATGTGAGCGCGGGTGAGTATTGAACAACTGTTTATTTATTTTTTTCAGAAAAATGCTGCGATTTAATTATACACGGCGAATCTCAGTCTAGACCTTTGTCTATGTACATAGAGATGACGAGGGCCCTCGCCTTGGGACGTCTAGCTCGCAAGCACCCGGCACAAAGGAAATGCAATTAACAAACGATATCGTTTTCAAGAAGTGCACTAGTGCACTACGGTCTAGTCACAGTCGCTAATTGAGTTAGCCGAGCAATAACAAGATTAACGTACAAAAGTCAAATTGCATAAATTTTTCCTCAGCATCGATAGAAAAAAACAGGTTCGCGATCGGAGATCGGCTAATTGACACGCCATAAATGGCCACAACTCGCAAACTCATTTCGGAACGGGGGTCGGTTGTAAATATACGGCGTAGATGTAATAACGAAGTGTAATCTCGTAAAAAGAGGATAAGTGTCTCTCCACACATTGACGTGTACATTAGCCACTTTAATCTGCTCACAGCTCGGAGCACATACGCCATTAACTTCTTGGCGAACTTTCGGGCCCGTAAACGAATTTGATACATCATAACTCTGTCACGTGTTTACCGACTCGAAAAATCGCTAATGCTGCACAGTGGGGCCCGACCTCTCGCACCGTGATGTTAATAATTTGACAGTTGATCAAACACGGCTTTTTGAGATTTTTCCCCCTTAATCAGTGTTATGGCTTGTAGGTAACATGCATATATTTCGATAATGTAAGTTAACCGCGACTTAGCTAAATTAGTAGTCGGATAGGTGTCCAATTAAAACTATGAATTCAGGATAATACTGGCCAGGGGGTATGTAAGAGGAAGGCACACATTACCTCCAAATGTTTTATAAAAATATTTATGTAGGTGTCTAACGCGAGTATGAATAAATAATTATAAAATAAATTTCAACTGAAATAATATTAAAATTATCCAGTGTCGTGGTTTGACACTGGGGGGAATATTAGTGTTACTCATTCCCGTTGTATCTCTAAAGTCTTTTAGTGTTTATCAAATCTTTATATGGATGAATGGCGCTTTGGAATCTTTCTGTTATGCCATTCATCCATCGTAGTCAATTAAAAATAAAATTATTTGTGTTTATGGCCGAATTGCTCTTATTGTAATCTTACATCTGAGAAACATGATCAATTGTGACAATACCATAGTCCATGGAATTCCAAGCATATAGAGTAGATTTAAAAAAAAAATAAAGTGTTTAGGTGTGAGTTGTTAGACTCACATTCACTTCCTAGCTAGTATTAACCCTTTAATCGCCAAGCCATATGGATTTTTACCGTACGCCGTATAAACTTCAAATAAAATAAAACGGCTAAACATGTCGGCATTCTAACAATCACATTTATTTCAAAAGATGTCTTTGCATTAATATTCATTTAAAAATATTATATTTATTCATAAATAAATACGTAGTAGCGTTTGCCGTGGCGCTGTTGGTTGGCCGGTTTCGCGTGCCTGCACGCCGTGGCGTCTAAACGGTTAATTAGACATTACCGATATATAACCATAATGGATATGTACAAACCATGATATTGGTTATACCTTGTTCGGATTTATTCTATCCATCAATCACTAAATATATCCAAAAAGTTACAAAATATGAGCCTGGGCTGGATCTCTACTATTGCCAAAAATATGTTATCCAATAAAAAAACAAATATTGTACATATTTTTATTTGCCGACACCGTGATATTATAAATATTTCGGAGTCAAATATTTTGAGTAACGGTTTTTTAAACGTTATTTGAAACTCGGTCATTTTTCCGAAGAAACCCCTTCAATAAATATAAATTTATTATTTAAAAAAATATACTCAAATGATTTTTTTTAAAATGCACGTTACAAACTTCAGTTGATTAAAAAGGTTATGTTGTATTTATAATATTTGATCCTTGCAACTGACGAGTTTTTTTAATATTTACGAGAATTACAATATTCGTGTGATTTAATTAAAAAATATTACAAAAAAGTCATTTTTAACATTAAAAATGGAACTTGAATTTTTTGAAACTCAATTTGTTTAATTCATTTTTAGTCATATAGATGCTAAAAACCATTTTTTCTATATCTCAAAAAAAAAAAATAACACCACTGTAAAACATTTTAATAAGAACTGACTCAAAATTAGGGTTCTATTCTTTAGTTTAAGAATTATTTAAATATGAAATCGTTTTGTGACTTCTCTGTAAATTATTAAGATTACTTTATAATGTCGTTATGTACTAATGTATTAATATACATACTAAAATATTAAAAGAATAACATATTCCACTTAGAAAAGGAATCAGTAAACATTTTTTGGTAAAAAGATTGTAAAAAATGAGGCTCGACGGGTCAGACAGTATAGATTTTGTAATTGGTAAGAAAGAACTTGCCCAACAATTATTTTTTAGTTGACCCGTGAGACGGATTAATAAAAGATTTGTTGCATTCAAGATACATGATATTACAATAATATAAAAAATACACATTTGGAATTCTTTCCCTTTTTTCCATTTAAAAGTAAATTAAAACAGTTTTTTCTATGCCATATTTTTTTTATTTTACTAATTGTTTTTGAAACATAGCAAAAAATTATGAGCTATAATTATTATTATAACAATTAAATTAAATATTTGATCATTTCAAAGAACGTCGTTTCGAGCAACGAGTTCTTGAATATTTGATGTTTAATTAATTTATTTATATATTTTTATTAATTGAAAACATGTATGATTAATTCTGGCGCGTCCTGTAGACGCTTTGCACACGTAATAAGCGCAGTCTGCGAAAAGCCAGTTTTTCCCGTCGATCGCCCGGCTCCTCTAATACATTAAAATGTTTACTAAACTTTTCCGGGATTTTCCCGTCACATATTATGTTAGCGGCAGGCAAGTTTGCTCTGCAGCAGAGTGCCCGCCAAAGCCCAACTTCGCAGCTTTCCCCCGGCTTAATTCGGCAATAATGCAATCGCGAACATACACGCAAATTCCAACTTTATTTTATGCCAGAAACATCCATCGCCGACATTAGCGCAGTGTCGTCATCGCGAGCGGATTAAATAATAACAATTTTAATTGAAAGCATGTGGAACTAACTTCATCGGGAAAACTCGGCGCCCGGTTTTCCATTAGGCCCCGTCTCTCCGCGAGACGTGGAATTTGCAGAATTATTCAAAAATCTAGTTCGTTATGGCGGAGTCGGCCAATTTCGTTTGCGCGGCCGCCATCTTGATACCGTATCAAAAGACCAACGGTCTGCCTGTCATGTTATTTTTATATTTCCCGCCATTTTCCGGTGACATGGCCGCGGTGGCGGATGTGGGGGGGGTCGGTGCCAATCAAGTGGTAACTCGATCAGCGCGCGCCGCCTGTCAAAAAATAAAACGGTCTAAACTCAATGGAGTTTATTGCATTTGCGTTCGCGAATCAATTCCATTGTGTGTTCGGAGAGCGCCGAGCGGAAGCGCTCGGGAACACTCGCGCGCCAAATTCAAAAACATATGCGACTCGCAACACAATTAACCAATCAAATCGAGATAACGATATTTACGTAAAAATATTGAATAACTAACATATATAACACAAAAGCTAAGTAATGAATAATTTTATAAAAATACTTTTTGTGTTAAAGTAATATTTTTTTACTATAAAAAATCAAAAAACAATAATGAAAATAAATTTTCATTGAAATATGTACAATTTATTTTATTGTAAGCGATTGTGCGTTAATTTTAAATATAAGAACTATTTCTCCCATTCATTGTTAATTTATTCTCAATGTTTTTTTTCACAGATAGTAAAAAAAACGCTGTGAAATCTTCATTATATTTATTTTGAAAAGATTATGATTTATAATGTATAATCTAGATTAAACTATTCTATTTTATTTAATACACCAAACTCTTTTTTGCATGATAAATACGTTCATAATATTAAGAAGTCTCTTGCGATGTTTTTCTTTCATCGCAAGTAAATATGTTTTTTAAAATAAAATATCTTTATGTATTGTAATTTTTTTTTTATTCTCTTCTTTCATTTCTTTTGATTTTCATGTTTTCGAAACTTAATCTTTTATATTATTATTTTTGTACTTGTAGAAACTTTTAAATGGCCTATTGTATCTTTTTGCTATTGTATCTTATGCTGTAAGTTTTTCTCAAAAATGATTAAATAAAATAAAAAATAAATATATTAAAAACCCCAATAAATAAATAATACAAAATATTATTCATACAGGTATTTTAATTAAGAAAAAATAATAAAATCCTTTGCTGTTTGATAATGTACGCATATAACAATTATTCGTGTAAAAATATAATATTCTTTCTTTCTAATGGACCTTATTATTTTTATGCCGTGTAAAAATGAAATGGGTCCAATTTCAATTAAATAATAAACCCTTAATATTAATTGAATTTAAGTTTTAGGTATAGTCTTATAAACTATATAAATTTGCTTTAAAAAAATTAAATTTTCAATCATTGCCCAATTTCTTTAATCTTTGTTCTCTATTGTGAAAAATTAAATAAAACATATTAATTCTTTTACAATATTCAATATATTTTTTTTTCTCTTTGTCCTGGATTCCAAAGATGTGATACTATCTTTTTTCATTTCGATCGAAGTTTTAATCGAATGTTATATATGTTTTATTTTCTATGAGGATTAGAGGATAAAGAATGTGATGAGATTAAAAGGGTGAGAAAGAGTTTTGATACTCGAGGATTGTCTAATATAAATTCTATTTTATTTGCTAAATTGTATTTTCTCTTCCAACGACTGTACCACGTGTCTATTGAGACCCCCCCTCAGTCGTCCAAAAATATATTTGACGTGAGAACTTGTATCCTCCAAAGGAAAGATGTAACAGTGATCATCCTTAACACATTGCGAAAATGGATTGCAATTCGACACCGGACACGGGAATAAGATACGGCGTCTCGCTCGCGCTCCGGCGTCGGCGTCGCGGCGAAAGGGACGCGCGACGCCCTCCGGGGATTGGGATGTCACGTGCCGCCGTCCCGCCATATTTATTTATTTCAATTGTATGTTTTAAATCCACATTACAATGTCAATTGCGAAAATATTTAATTGACGAAATATTTGGCGAGTCCGCCGCCGTGCGGGTTTCGTTTCCCGCGAGATTGCTAATCTTACCCACATCTCGCACAAGTCCCACCGAGTGATTCTCACTTTGGCGAAACACGGGATATATTATCCGAGTGACACGTAGGGATTAACCATTTTTTGCAGAGAAGGTCACTGCTGAAATTTTGACGTCAAACGTACGAAGAACGCGCGTGTAACATGATCGTTTATTTAATGGAAACCATTTACGGTGTCTGGAAGGCTTTATGGAGAAAGTCATGGAGGCAAACCTGAACTCGTGCTTCTGTCAAATTTATCTTCATCGCCAGGTCCTCTCTGGTGAACACATCGGGATAATGGGTCTGAGCGAACGCAGTCTCCAGCTCTTCGAGCTACACATACGACACATTTTAAATAAAATCATACAAATATTATTCATAAGTTTTATTAAAAATGTATAATTACCTGTTGGAGGGTGAAAGTGGTCCTGTTTCTGCGTTGCTTTCTCCTGACGAACGTGTCATCGTGTATCGCCGGATGGTAGGAGTACGATGTATCTGAAACGACAGTGAACAACCATTTAATTTCAATGTTATTCTGGCATCGGAATCGATTCCAGCCGGACTAAAGCCCATGGGATGGCCGACATTAAAGAATAAAGCTCCATCATGAGGGCATCGATAATTCAATTGGACCCTAATGGGTCTACCCTTTTGATCTGCAACGAAAATAAATACATAATGAAATTTTGGCGCAGGAGCACGGCGGAGGAGGACCGCGGAGAGGACCAAACACTCCCCCGTTCCCTCTGCCCCATCCTCCATCATCACTTTGCACTAATGTCGTTAATCTATCTATATCTCTTTGTCAAAGAAAACCTTTACATCATTGATAATGACGGTGGACCTAAAGGGATGACGACGTAATTGGGTCGACGCGATAACTATCAACTAATATATGGGGGGTCAGGCTAAATGTGTGATATTTAGAATTTTGGATGAGGGTCGTGCTGTGAAAGTGTATTCATAACTCAATCATTAATTTGTTTTTGTGTCAACGTGCAAGTGAAGAACGACGGAGGAATGACAGCAGAGATATTAATGCACATGTAAAACTAATACATGTTTAAATATTTATAATTTAGCACGAATAAATTTTATTTTTATAATCGGGGAAAATCAAAAATCCAATGAAAATCGTGATTGATTCGTGTTAAAGCCCATAGAAAAATCCTTGCTCATTTTTATTTAGTTTAATTATCAATAACGGTTGTCAATTAATTTTAACCACTTCTGTGGTCAACCTCTTGGAAAAAAGTGGGTAATTGTTCTCGGAAAGATCAAATTACGACACGTGTCACTCAACGCGCGCGATGCGTTCTCTAGACTGGTGTTGAAATGACTCGAGCTGGATTCGGGCAAATCACTATAAAAAGTTTCGTGACGATGTGCCCGAATCCAGTTCTGGCAAATCACTGTGTCAGCAAAATACCTACCCTAATTGTATTCGGGCAAATCGCACAAGGGGTTAATAAACAGTTTACATTTTTAAGTAAATTTCTATGATAAAATTGTATAATTATGCTTTATTTATATTTAATAGCATTGTTAAAAAAAAATTATTAATGGATGAAATAAATAAAAGTTACAAAATTATTTAAAAATAGCTATAGTATTAAAAAGTAAAATAATAGATAAAAACATTAAAGATAAAATAAAAAGTATGAAAGGAGATACTTTTAATAAATAAAATATTTTTACTATACAGTCATACCTCTATTTGCACGTAAGATAGGTTCCGAGAAAATTTGCGTAAATCGAGGCATTACATAAAATAAAAATTTGCGTAAATAAATAATTAGAACTCTATACAAAATTGGGAGATAGGTTACAAAAAAAACGCGTAAAACGAACGAAAAATTATCATATACTCCATACAGTTTTTTCACGTCAAATACACCTTTTTTCAAATCAAATGCATCCTTTTTTCAAATCAAATGCACCTTTTTACAAATCAAATGCACCGTTTTCAAACAGAAAGTGATTTTTAAAGTTTATACTGTTAATAAAACGTAATTTGTGGTAAAACGTAAATTCGGGGTACTCCATAAATACAGTGAAACGCGTTTGTTACATATTTGAAGGAACTGAAAAAAAACGTAATTAGTGGGAAAATGTATTTAATTGTTAAAAAGGTGCATTTGATTTGTAAAAAGGGGCATTTAATTTGATAAAGGATTCATTTGATTTGAAAAAAGGTGTATTTAACGTGAAAAACTGTATTAACTCTATCTATCAACAATATGTACTCGAAAATGTATATGTTATATTTATAATCTATGGCGGCTAGTGAGTCAAATATTTGGGGTGCTGTGGGATATTAAAAATTTAAAAAGTATATTTCGCTCATATTATATGTATAATATAAAAAATAAGGTAGGGTAAATATATTAAATAATATTAATAATATATAATAAATATAATAAAATAAGTGATAGGCGGCATGTGACTCAAAGAAGCTGTGAGTATGACTGCACGGATTCGCAGCGCGACATGGCGCTTAGCGGCGAAACCCCCCCCTGCCCTTCGGACACGTTCTTCCAATACCGACCAGATTAGTAAATATAAATTATAGTAATATTATCATTATTAGGAATAAAATTTATAAAAATAAAAATATTCGTATATACACTCGACTCTTCAGAAAAAAACTATTTATAATATTTACTGGATAAATATTTTGAATAGATTTGATTTAATAACGAAATCACTTTTTATACAGTTTTTTTTCTAGTATCGACCGTGTAAAAAAAGAGATGGGTGTATTATAAAATACACACATCTCTTTTCTTACATGCTTAATACGTTCAACCACAAAGCGCGTAAAAAAGCGATAGTAACTTTTTAAAAACTGTGTTATTTTAAAAAAAGATCAACACTGGCCTAAGAAATCGTATAAAAAAGGTTATAATAAAAACGCTATAAATGAATTATATCAAATATAGCCGTGCCGCCGATGGGGTCTATTTAGGACCCCAACTCTTTTTATATAAAAATATGATTAAATTATTTTATTTCAAAGCAGTTATTTAAAGTTTAGATAATATTCTATTGATAAAACTTCATTATATTGATGAAACTTCATTGTGTAACGATGAATCGATTTGTAAAATTCTATACACTATCGGTATAATAAAGGCATTTTTACAGTATTTTCTGAAAAAATAATTCTGTGATAAGGGAAATGAACTGGAGAATTAAAATAAATTCTAATATAATATATTTATTCGATGAATAAAAATAGTTATTTATGATATATACTAGCAGAAAAATCCAATATATCGATATAATTTTGATTTTTTTTACTAATTAATGAGACGAAGAGGTGACGTGCGCACAGAGCGTCGTCCCGCCGCGACTGAGGCCCGCTCCCGAATCGAGGCATGTTATTTCTCCACTAGCACAGCACTATATTTTTTCTCGCTCCCTCTTACACATGCGCGATGTTTTTTTCTCACTCATATCCGGTACGGAGCGAAAAAATATCGCACCCGTGCGTAAAACAATATTGTTGTTTTTATTTTTTTTTCGCCATTGCGGTCAATAAAAGTCAATGATTATTTATATTTTTATTTATTATCTAGACTTTTTTAGACAAATACAAAAAGTTTGTGACACGTAGGATTTATATTAGAAGAGTTATTCGAGACAAATCAAAAACTTGGGGTCCCAAATAGACCTCATCGGCACGGCTACGTTAAATTAAATGGATTTTAACAAATCAAGATTTATTTTATTTCTGCAAAGAGTTTCTATATTACGATTTTTCGAAGGGGTATGCAACGAAAGCTGGGGCCGGGGCGCAGCGGCCCTGCACCGCCTTGCACAATTACGGTGCATTAGCCGAATGCATTGTCTCCGCGGAATTGTTTACTTGCCCTCGCAAATTACACACCCGGGGCATCGCTGCAATTCATTTTTTTTATTATCGCAATCATCGAATGATGCAACGTTTCATTTGAGCCGAGCCGCGCCACGGCCGACACAATGGAGGCGCGAGGTGACAGATCCGATGCATTGATGCAATTTGCGAAATTTTAATTTGCGACCAGTGTTGCACAATCGAAACCGAGATCGATCGTCGCGCTCGCATGTACCTGGGAGCGTCGGAGAACGGCTTCGAAGACGTGCTCAGATTTATCCTGCACATTTATTGTCGATGGAGTTACGACACCACTGTGAATAATCTCATTTTTCGAATCACTAACATTATTGGCTTTAAATAAAAATAATCAAATTAATTATATTATTATTACATTCGCTTAGATAAATATTTAAAAAAAAGTATAGATCCCCTGTAATCTTCTGGATTTGATAACAAATAAAAATTGGCCTAACGAATTTTACTAAATATAATAATATTGAAACAAAGTTGGAATACAATTGATCAGAATTTTCTACGAATGAATAATGCGAATATTATTTTCAATCATATTTATCCCGTAAGAGTAAGAGAATTAAGGTGAAAGTGAAGTAGAAGTATGGATCAATCCCTTTAATCGTGGAGTACGTAAACCAATACGAATTTGAAATTAGGAAATTACAAAATAGGAAAATTATTCTTAAAATTGATAAAGTATTAAAGTTTAACAACCCTTTTTCTAACTCAGATGATATAACATTTTTTGAATTATTTTAATTTATATTATGGAATTTACATACATTTTTAAGGCTTTTAAAAAAGTTTCACGTTTAGTATGCCCATTATTTTTTTTATTTAAAAACTAACTATTTGAGTAATTAATGAAAAATGTGAAAATAATTTTTGGCCATAAACAACATAATTTTGATGGTCAGCATACTTATTTGCGAGGCATTATTTAATTTTACATGCAATATTAAAAAACCAATCCATCACATAAAATAGAATCAAATGTATAGTAATAAAGTTTGATAAAAAAATATTATTTTGAAACATTCAATCTGTGAACGTTCAAATATTACAAATTTTATGTAGATTGTGGTAGATTTGGGAAAAAGTTTCATGTATTTTGATGTAATTGGCAATTTTGTACTAGTAGAAAAAAATTGGAAAGAATTTTTGTTTTAAAAAAATATGATCCCTCAAAAAGGTTGAGATCCCTCAAAATGCTTTAACTTTCGCATTTAGTACACAATGTACAATGTACAGAACTACGATGAAATTACGTTTTTAATGTAGTAAAAAAAACGTAAAAACGATAGAAAGTAGATGAGGGATTTATTTGATTTTGATTTTTTTACATATAACTCTTTCGATGCTATACATCGATTGGAGGGTTTCTTCTTGTACGTTTTTGATGCTTATAAAATAGCGTTTAAATCCTTCAATATAAGTCCTAGCAGTTTCTTTTGCTAGAATTGGATGGATCATGTTTACGACTTCTTAATCTAATAGTTTTCCGTCGGATTCCAAAGGAATATATATGTCCACTATATCGTCGATTCCCATAACTATAGATGTCTTGTGTATTAAGTTAAGATCCTTATAATGTTGCAGTGGGTCGTCAGAATTTAATTTCCAGCCATCAATGATAATATCTTATATTAATATTTCGCCTTTTTGGTCCTTGACGATTCCAGCTTTCCGAAAACAATTGTTAATACGTACTTAATTTTCCTATTTCATAGCATGACCTTGCATTGTAATGCGTTGCATTTAAACACCTTAAGATCTTTAGCATTTGTTACAGGTTTTTACGGTAATACTGCTTAAAAATTCTTTTTGATTTTAAGTTTACTCGTTGCAATTTGATTCAAATTTCTAGAAAAAAAAAACGTAAAATCTTGTGCTTAAATTAAACGGGGGTGTAGAAATTAGCAGTTGCACATATGTAATCGAGATATAAATTAATGTGTTATTTATCTGGATAAAATTGAAGAAATATATATGCATATTGCAGTTAGATATATCAGATTGCAGTTCTGAATATCAATGTGATCCAACACTTAATATAATCACGATTCAAATGCAACATTGCAGTTATTCGCGGATAAATGGCGACGTGGTCCGTGTCGATTACGTGCGGAGCCTTCGGTACAAAGGGGTCCGGTCCCTAATTAGCTATCACATCGCAATTGCAAATCTAGGACTTAATAAGTGCCCACGGCGACAAAACCAACCCGCCATCTTACGACATTAGAAACTGAACGCCATTATCCGCGCGACGCCATTCAGCGTTGCCGCAAAAATTTTCCCGGAACGCCTAAAAATTTACATTCGGGTCGTTTTCCACTCGGCAAAGCTTTTTAATTGGAAACCGCCATTAGGGGTGGGGAGCTCTGCAAATTAAAATGTTATTTAACGTTTGGTAATCTTTTTTAGCCGCCACCCACTTTTTATTTGTCGGGGCGCGGTGGTGGCGACCGCCCTGGTAGGGGTGAAATTCATATGAATTTTTCACGTTTCCATTAAATTTATCTACCTAATCCCCGTTGAAAATTTACGAAATCGCCCGTGGCGGAAATTAAAAACATTTCGGACACCCCGCATTGTCCAGCTGAACATGAATCTGCGTGTTAATTGATTAAACATAATTTTTAATTATTCGCGATTGAGCATCACTGCTCTATGCAACGCAGTGGCGTATTCGGGCCAATTAGATTTAATTATTAATTACCGTAGTGCAAACACAAAACGCGATCATATGAAGATGGACTTATGGCACTGTCGGTAATTATCGCAAACCGCAGACCACATGTAAATAGGTTTAATTGGTAATTACCGGGATATAACTGTTTTAACAGGACGCTTGTTGACTGCATTACACTACTGATGCGGTGCAACGCTCCAGCGCTTCTCAAAATGCAATTAAATAAAATTAAATATTCAACGACCCCATAGTACAATCAGAATATGATGAAAAAAATATGTTGTTCTCAATGTTTTTATTATTTTTCGTATAAAATGCAGTCGAAGGGGCGCTGGATTGATATTGCGAACATGCGAAATGTCATTTCTGCATGCAATTTGATAGGGGCAAATACACATGGCGGAACTGCGATACAACTAATTAAGCTTTAATGTTTTAATTGATTCCACTATTTAATTCGCATAAATGACGCATCCCCGCGTCATCAAAGCCGTCCACTAAATTAATTCAATTTAAATATTTAATCGCGTGCATGTGCAAAACTATGATGAGCAGCAAAATTAAGAGAAAAATGCTAAAAATACGTTATTATTCGCAGAAAACATTTTTAAAAAAAAAAAAAATGTATTATAAAATACTGTATCAAATTTAAATCTAAGTTTTATTAAGTTCAACATAGATTTAAGTGAAAAAAAATATACATATAAGTTTTTATTTAAAATATGCAAAAAAAAATAATTTGTTCAATTGTCACAATTTCTCGTTGTGTTGGTACACTTGTCCTTGGCGTATTTTGACATTGGTAAACACATGTGATGCCTACTTCATTGTTTTCTATCAAAATTAAATAGCCTCCGTATTCGTAGGACATGATCTCCTACGATTTCTTCATATTCCTAGCCTTTTCCACTCTGTGGGCAAGAAGTTTTGGCCCAAAAGATTTAGCAAAAAAATTGAACCACGTTTTCTTCTATTCATTTATTAAAATAATATCATTTATTGAATATGATATCAGATCAAAGCCTATAGATGTTTCTTATTCATTTTATTAATAAAAATATTTATTTGTGCACTCATAAAATATAATTAATGACAGTAGAACGGATATTTGACCAAAAATTATCAGACAAATGATCCTAAAAAGGGTTAAAGAAAAAAATATTATTATCAACATTTTAGTAGCATTTGGAAGACAAAAGCAGAATCGCTAAAAATGATAAATGATATTACAAAAGTTGTGTTTCAGAAGTGCTTCAAAAATATATAAAAGCCCTAGCACAAGTGTATGACGTACGTTAATGTATAATTTATAGATTCAAAGATTTCACATATTATCGAATTTATTAAGAAAATTTATCGATTTTTTAATGAAAAAATATATTTGCTGTCTGAAAAAATTCAAAAACTGCTAATAAAAATTATTTTGCTCATATAAAAAATGATAGATTCTAAAACATATTTAAAAAGACCCCAACGAATTTAAAAAAATGCAATATTATCAAAATATCTTTTATATCAATCAAATGATCATTTATAAAATAAGTAATTATTTAACCTAACGGTGCCGATGGGGGTCTATTGGGTCTATTGCCGGAATGATATGGCTGTCGGCTTTACCGAAACGTTTAATAATTAATCAACTTTCAACACTGCACGTATCCGCCGCTGATAAAAGTTTAACCACCCCTGGCGGGATGCGCGCTCGTTACCGCAAAGTGCGTACCGCATCGTTACCGCACCAGAGTATAGTTCAGTTGTACTATACTAGTGATATCCTTTGTAGAATAAATAAAAAGTCCCACAAAAACTCTAGGTTTTCTTAAATCAAGCTCTAAGAATCATATTACCAAGATGCTATATCATCATGGCCAAAAATGTGCGAGACGATTGAGCTCTGCCCATTTTTCTCTTCGTCTCATATATTGGTCTGAGATTTACCAAGATGCTATACATGTTAGCTATAAGGGTAAAGAAAAGGCAAACAATGCCTAGAAGCCTTCAAAATGGAGATATGATGGAAAATAATGAGGCAATATAAATAGCCGTGCCGATGGGGTATATTTGGGACCTTTGGGTCTTTGATTTTTCTCTTTTAATATAAATCCTACATGTCACAAACTTTTTGTTTTTGTCTAAAAAAGTCTAAAGAATAAATATTATAAATATTCATTCACTATTCGCTGATGTACAATGTTTTTCTCGCTCGCATCCGGTACGATGTGCCAAGTACGAGAAGCACGTGCTTTTTTAAAATAAAAAAAAATCTATGAAGAATTCATCAATATCTTGACTTAAAATGATTGGGGGTCCCTGAGAGGCCCCCTTCGGACGACGCGGTTGTTTTCGAGCCGCCGTGACGGATGGGTTAATCCCGTAGTTCTTATTTTTAACGGGATTACTGCTTTTTCGCACGGGTTTCATTTATTTAAATCAATATTTTATCTTTTCCATTCTATGTGATCATTGTATCATAACAGTTTTTATTCCATTGGCTATGTAACCTTATTTAATTTAATTTTTATATTACAGTATCGTAAGTCGACTTGGTTCTCACTACTTTACCACTGCTATTACTAGCATACTATTTAAGCTAAAGTAGGTTAGCTAATCCAGATATACGACTGCATTTCGTTTGTGCTCGTAAACAATCATCCAACAAAAATTCTATTTATTTTAGAGACACAATTAATTGAAATCTGTACAGCTCGAGGTGTTAATGCAAATCTTCTGTCTCTTTAACAATCTCTAATTTAATCTATTTATATATTGTACTGAGTATACAAAATGATTACGTCACAATTTCGCGGTCCTGAGTGAGTATGTAACAGGAGCATCAGTGGTGTGAGGGAGGATTACGCAGGACGCATATGTGCGTTCGGTAATTTCCCCCTTTGTTAGCGGTAATTGCGTTAACGCATTAAACATGCAGCCGCGCAGGTGTCCGAGCGGCTCCTCCGCCCGCTCCTGAGGGACTCTGAGTGCCATTGGCACTCTGCGCCGATAAAAGTTCAATTAAATCATAAAAAATATAATTCAATCATAAATGCTTCGAATATCAACAGCATTTTATGTAAAACTGAATAGTGATTTCGTATATCTTAAAATAAAAATAAAGTTGGCCCATGAGGGGATCGAACCCGCGACCTTCGCGTTATTTGCACGACGCTCTAACCAACTGAGCTAATGGGCCAGATGATATTGAGTGTATCTGAAAACGTTTCACTACGGCGCACTCGTATATTTGTTTTTATTACACATGTTTTATTATTGGCAATATGTTTTATCAACAGCCATAAATAAATGTATCATACGTGTGCATAAATTACGCTTTTTTGCTAAGATAAATATTGAATTTATCACGAGTTTAAAGGTCATCAATCAAACTCAGTAGATACTCATTGATATAAAACTATGTATGTATATTAAACATGATTTATAGTTGATAAACTGAATTTAATTCAAACAATCGTTAAAATTTATTTAAAAACAAAAAATATTTTCTTAATTTTAAACGAAATAATGTTATCCATTAAAAAACAGTAAATTAAAGATTTTTCGCGATTACTGGGTAAACGAATACATAGTGGGAATAATTAATTTTTAATTCCGAGTTCGTGCGCAATCTTGAAAAATATATTTAGGTATCTGAGTAATGTTTTTTTCGATTTATATCATTATTTAAAAATGAGTTTTAACCTTTTCCACCTTATGGGCCAGACGTATTGGCCTAAAAGATAAAATGAACCACGTTTTTTTCTATTTATTTAGATGTTTCTTATTCATTTTACCAACGAAAATCTTTTTGTATTCGTAAATTACAATCCAGAGTGGAAAAGGTTAATTTTAAACATAACGAAATCTCTGAAAAACTATGAATATTTAAATCATGGTATCAGTTTGGCCAGGAATTAGTTTTCCATTTTTTCCCATGTTAAAAAACATGACCCATAATTATAAAAATTGGTGGCTCGTGGGTAACTCATTTGGGGATGCTGCCTTAGTTTAAAAATTAAAAAGTACAATTTAAAAGTGACTCAGTATAGATGGCACGGTACTGCTCCGAGTTGCAGCGCAACATAGCGTCCAGCGACGAGGTAACCCCCCCCCCCTCTCTCTCTACCGGCGGTTGCTCCGCATCCAACCAATACACCGGTGCTTCCCAATTACTTTCATGTCACGGCCCCCTAAATTTAAAAGAATTAATTCCCGCCCCCACCCAAAAGAAAAAAAAATATAGTTTTGTTAAGATTATTTGGCAATAATTATTACAATTATAATACACATATTTATATTCAGCACAAAA
>JAGXCT010035769.1:0-60895 GCA_022495035.1 Philopotamus ludificatus | reverse complement strand
TTTATTCTTATTTTTTCTGATTTTATTCTTATTTTTTCTGATTTTATTCTTATTTTTTCTGATTTTATTCTTATTTATTCTTTTTTTTTTCTTTTTTGTTCTTTTTTATTCTTATTTGTTTTAATTTTTTATTATTTTTTTCTTATTTTGCTCTTATTTTTTTCTTATCTATTTCTTATTTATTCTCAATTTATTATTATTTATTCTTATTTGTCCTAATTATTTTCTTATTTATTTTTATGGACCTTCTCTCGATTTTAATAAACAGTATACATTTTAAAGAACATTTCTGTAGTAAAATTATCGAATTTACCATTTTTTATGTAAGAAGATTGTTATTGAAAATCATATATGCATGAAATAAATAAAAGTAAAATAATTATTTTAAAATATCTACAGTATGATCTGTATATCTGATATGTAACTATAAAAAAATAAAATATTTTTAGTGTGCTTGATTTTAAAAATATCCGCTAATTTCTTCGCGCGAATTTTTACCAATCTTTTTGTGGACTGTAATGTGTTAACACATTACAGTAATATAACACACAATGTGTTAACACATTACAGTCCGTGCACGCGTTTTCGCGGGCTAGCGAACTCCGGGGTTCAGTCCGTTCACGCGTTTACGCATTATAAATACAAGGCAAATATATTATTAAAAAAAACTTTAAAACGATGGGAAATAAATTTCATAAACTTTTTATGATATTTGAAAATATCTATGCGGAGATTACTATATACTCATAGTTTTAATGATGAATTTATATTTTTATTAAAGTTAAATCCATATACAATCTTTCATATCGTTTGCACTTTTTTAATTAAAATTAAATAAACGTTAAATCATCGCCCTAAAGTTTTTAAATACTACAAATTGTTTAATATCAAACTAGATAATTAATTTGTTATGACTATGATTATAATGGAGTTGAGATAATTCACTATTAACGAAACGTTATTTCATTGGATTTTTTATGTGCCGATGATTACTAAAGTTATTCATAAATTTAAATTCATGATAATAAATTAGATTTTATTTTCTTTTCAATTATTTAACTTCATACAATGAAGTCATTCATACGCTATCTGTAATGAATAATGTGTTTTTTATAATATTTAATAAAAAAAATATATAAATGTTTGAGTGTTGAGAATATTCGTATATAACTAAGTACATCTTCTGTATATAAATATCCCGCATAGATCCCTACATAGAGTAAAAAATATGTGGCTTGATACAATAAAAAAAATGAATGGTGTAATTTTGATATATCAAACGAAATTCTCGTTTGATATATCGAAATAGATCATCAGATATTTTATTTTGGTATTTATGTATAAATTTTCTATAATGGTTATGCATAGTATACAATTTCGGATAATAATAAGAATGAGTCAGTCTCTTGTTTAATACGACTTAGCTACTGTAAATATAATATACGACGACGGATAATTTTAACTTGGTTATTTTGAGATTTGTAAGCTCTGCATCAAAGTATCGCTTATAATATAAATAAAGCTCCAACAATATCCGGTATGGTCTAGTGGCTAGGATACCTGGCTCTCACCCAGGAGGCTCGGGTTCGATTCCCGGTACCGGAAATTTTTTTGGTAATATTTTATTTAAAAATAGATATTTTTTTTAATAGCGATATTTGTTTTTATCGGTTTTATCCGCGATTGATAATACACCTTTGAGGTGCAAATTGGATCGAAAGCCGCGAACACCGACATAGGTGTCGTGGGGTGTGGCGTACCCCACAGCAAAGAAAACAATGATTCGATTGTCGTGTGTCGGCGCAATTAGCCCCGGGGTTCACCCGGCTCGTTACCAACCCTCGCCCCGGCGACAAATTGGTCGGAAAATTGATTTCAAACACATCGGGCATCAATGACCCCATTGTGTCGCGGTCCATCGTCGCACATGTCCAATTGTCACCGTGATTAAACAGAAAACGCATATTGAGAGGCGCCGATCCAATCTTCGGCCGCGATTGGATTTTATGGCACTGATTTCCGTTGTTGTTGCCGTAATGGAGTCGCTATTGGTTTATCTGCGTGAATCATTGAGCCGCGAGTAGCCAGCGGATACAGGGTGTTTGGGATTATACTTACATGGATGGGTGGGGGTGAAGGGGTATTCAATCTGGGGCAGCCGGTGCTGATGAGGCGGCAGCGACGGCGGGCAGTGGTAGCAGAACATGCCGCGGCCCGCCGCTCCAGACACCTGCAACACACAAAAAAATACAGTTTAATAATTTCCTGAAAATCATATTCAACTGAAATCGTCGCCACCTCAAAAAATAAAACAAAAAAACACAAATCATCCCCTTATAAGGAGAATCCCGAAATTTAGACATTTAACCAGAGGTGGCTCGTTCATATACACTGCGAAGCTGCAGCACCCCCAAGCAAATATATATGTCTATTGATTATATATTATTTATATGAAAATATAATTAAAATTATATTTAGTAATATGCCGCGCGGTGTAGAGCAAGAACGCTGTCTGCTCGTCAGCGCTACCAGCGTCGTGTATTAGACGGATGCGGGGCGGTAGCGGGGTGGAGGAAGGAGTCTCGTCGCTAAGCGCTGTGTTGCGCCGCGACTCAAAGCAGCCCCGCCCCGACTATACTGGTTCGCTTTTGAAATATACTTTTTTTAGTTTTTAATCTTCCGCAGCACCTCCAAATATTTATTTACGAGCCACCACTGTATTTAGCATACAAGATATAAAACCAAACCCTGAAAACTATGAAGTAATCGTAGAATTAGTAAAAAAATATACAGATAATGGATACCGAGGCGATGCCGACCAAGATATGTATCGGGACTGATTCAAGAAAAGAATCTTGGTTATGCAGAAAATTCAACATAGTACAAAAAATATGGATAAAACTCATGGAGAACTTGGACATGACACACGATAGTAAGAAACTCAGTGACGGATGATGTATCTTTTGGTACTTGCTATATATTTGAGTTGCTAATTACATTTTATAGGTCCCTAGTAACATATAATTGGGGGTGGGGGGAGTATTGTCGATGACTAAGGATGATGACAAATTATAAAAAATAACGTATGTAACAGGTAAGAAAGAAAATATACTCAGTAACAAACTGAACCTCACAAAAAAGTAAACGAAACTAAAACTTATATAAATATGAGTAAAGTCTTGGGGCCTGTGATCATCAGGGGCCTCATGCTCCAGCATTATAAACATTCGTAAAATCCGCCACTTACGAAAGCATGGACATTAATGGCGACCCAAAGTGTAGCAAACAACATAGTAGCACAACAATTGCAAACGTACTCATTAAGAATATCACTTAAAATATGAACAAAGCTCCAACAACATCCGGTATGGTCTAGTGGCTAGGATACCTGGCTCTCACCCAGGAGGCTCGGGTTCGATTCCCGGTCCCGGAATTATTTTTGGTAATATTTTACTTAAAAATACGTATAATAATAATAATAAAATACCAAGAGAGATGGTAAACGACTCTTCACACCTCAGCAATGATTTTACTCAGGAAGAGCTAAGCATTGACATAAAAATTATGAAAACGGAAAAAGCACCTGGTTTTGATGATATTCAAACGGAAATAATTAAACATTTTGATATAATTAGACGAAAATGGGTACTGGCGTTGTGTTTTACAACTAAGCTCCTAAAAATGTGGGGTAAGGCCAAGAAAATAGCATTACTCAAACCAGGAAAGACCCCAAATTACCTAAAAAAGCTTTCTACCAATTTCGTTGATATTTATTTTCAATGTCTGCTTTTCAAACTGTACGAGGGACTAGTGATGACGAGAATAGCCCCAATAGTCGACAAGGAAGTTAGGGAAAAAGGAAATCCCTGCTGACGAAGACGAAGACGCAATGACTAAAAATCTATAAATAACTATGCTCAGTATACAGTTCAGTATTACAGTATGTTCAGTCCACCTATCTCTTCTTTCGCGATATCAGAGCCAGGCTTAACTGTAGCTGGTTCATCCCAGACTTTTAAGTCAGTCAACTCCTGACTGGCCACGGTAATTTCACGGCTAAACTTAAAGAGTTTAACCTTGTAGCATCTCCACATTGCTGGTGTGGGCACCGTCTGTCAGGATTACAGTCGTTACCGATTACTGTCAGCACCCTGGACGCTGCATTTGCACAACCTCCTCTATGCTGTCGATGCGGCATTTCTCAGCAGGTCTTCCAGTGGAGAGACCTATCGGACATGGATCTGGTCAGCGGTGGAAGTTTGCTACAGGGCATTTGTTCGCTTTGCATCGACTTTCGGAGGAGTTTGTTGCCGCTTCACTTTCCATCTCCTTCTCCTTTTTTAAAAGAATAGCGGTATATTTTAACATCACGCGTTTCAAAGAAAAAACTGCTTTTGTTGCACCGTTTGAACTGGCGCCAAGCCGGTATATGCGGTGTGGGTGGATGGCAAGGGATGGAACTGTGTCAGACCGGTCTCACACAGTTTCATCCGTATCCTGTGTGGTGGATTTTTTCGGTATGAGGCAAAATTTTCAAATGCCGCCTCTCCCCCTATATCTTTTCTTTCGGCTAATGCCGCCCCTCTTACGGTGCCGCCTGAGGCGGTCGCCTCTTTGCCTTAAGGCACCGCACGGCCCTGACTGGAGCGTTGGAAAACCGATGGCATCATGAGCGATGAGGAACGTTGGCACACCGAATGGTTTGATTTGATTTTATTTTATACAAAATCCATCGAGGATACAGGAGAAACCATCGGTAATAGTTCACCTTGCGAGCGGTGTGACTGAGACGGAATATATTAGAAGGTAGTGGCAACAAAACGGGTTTCGGTTTCAAGAAATTACTCCAAGAGTAATTTCAAAAGTTTTCAAGAAAATCCAGACGAATCGCTAAATACAAGCACAAACATCGCTCTGGTCAATTGTTTCATCTATCACAATAATACTAGGAATTTAGCGGGGGGTTGGATAGTTCTTATAGACTAAGATTAATTTGTATCAATTAATGCTCTCAATTGATCTGAATTTTAAAATCGTAATCACAAAAAAATCAACATTTGATTATATAATAATATTTGAAACAGAATAGTATTATCGTTCTTTGCGGTTACTGCTTCGTGATTGAAGATCATCTCAAATGACAAGCACTTCAATCAACTAACAGATGGTTGAGTGGAAAGTCTCACACAAACGAATCAAGCCTATTTATTATTAAACCCGAAACAGTATTATTATCTTAATTTTCTTTATTGATAAAAGCAATATAAGTTTTTTAAATTAGTTAATAATTTAAAAATTTTCATTGAAATGAAATGCGTTCTGTGGCGCTAACTGGTGATAACTTATGACACTATTCGATAATCTCGATAACATCAGAATGAAACATAGATTTTTTATTTATGTAATATATAAAGGGAATAATCAAACTTATATACGTAAAAATTCACCTACTTAAATATTTGAAAAGTAATTAATTAGTTTCTTAAAAAGTCTAATAGAAAATACTGGATAGTTATTTTCGTTATTTTCTTTAGTAGCTTTAGTTATTGAATATCGTATAATCAATCCTCGACTTACGTGATTTTGGACTTACGCGGAACAAATTAATCGCGTAAGTCGCGGACTGACTTGTATATCGCGACTTTCTCGAGGCGGGCATCAAGTAGACTGTCCCCGCTGATGATGGTATTGATGATGATGATCGTCGCGTTATAATATGCGCACACACACACTCTCCGGACACATAGTTGCCTGATTTTTCGACTTACGGGATTTTACTTCGTAAGTCGAGAACTTACTGTATTGGTTAGTCCGCCATTTGGTTGCCAGCTGCATCTCGGCGAGGTGAGCCTGGCTGCAGCAATCACGCGCGCGCCAGATTGAATTATTGATAATGATTGATAAGAGCGACGGCATTACTGACCCCAGCTCATGTTCAGCGCATTACACCAAATAAGGATGGGTCGATTTAGCTGAAGCGGATCGCTCCTCAAGTAGGTGGTGTGTCCGTGTGGCCGCACACACACACACCGCGTCCGCAAATTGCGGGTAATTCGTTTAGAGGCGGGTTCGCGCCTGCTGACATTGGCACATACGCTACACCGGATCTGGACCATCAGCGGGCCCACCGGCAGCGGAGATGATGATGCTGCTTCCGCGCCAGCAGCTCTGCACCCGGCTGCAGCTGCAGTCGCGTCTGCGACAGCTACGTTTCAATAGACCAGCTATTAGTGGAACTTCTTGAGATTGGATCCACCACATTCAACTTCATTCAAGGTTGCGAAGAAGAGACGTGCAGAACATCCCACCAATAAGAACAGCATCGTGATGATCAATCTTAAAATTACGCTACCTCGTACACTTCGTACACAAGCACTTCTGGGAGGCAATTATTGATATGGTGTTAAGAGACTGCGGCGATTCTGATTTCATTTCTTCAATACTCGCAATCTTCATTCTATAGTGGCTAATACGAGACGTTATTTTGGCCAAAAACTCTTCCATTTTTTACACAATTCCCTTTTTCAACAGCCAAGTAAGCATCCAATAGTATTTAAGTCACTTACTAACCCGAAGCGGGTCTTTGCCACCTCGAGGACACTCCGCGATCTCCAACAGAAATGCGACCAACTCAACCAGGCCATTGTGCTGATTATCCTTCTGGTCATCTAGCCTCTTCGAAATAATGATTATGCACACGCGACAACACTGAAGAGGGTCTTTGCCATTTGAAGGACAATACGCGATCTCCGCCGGTCATAAGCTTCTTCCATCCACCTCTTAAGCTTCAGTAGAGACGCGTTCGGCTTAATCCTGTGGTTGCGATGATTGTCCTCCAGACCGGTCAGGTCACCTGACTTAAGCCCGGAAGTTGAGCTGTCAACGTGCGGATTGTAACAATAATATTCGGATGTGGCTGGGACAGATACGTATCTGTTTTAAGGTCTAATCCTACCGACACCTCCGATAGCGCATACGTCATCGAATTTGCACGGATAGCGGCCCGGGTTTCTCATAGTTCCCTAAAATCGCGATCACGTCCGATACCGATACACAACAAAACAACTGAATGTTGACATATTACAAGGTGAGTTGAGCGACAAGTGACTATCCTGGAGAGAGGGATTCTATGGCGGATACTTAGAACTATATTCGACGGGAAGAAGCGTGTCTGACGCAACGAGGAGCTACACCGGTCACAGTTATTGTCAGGATAGATCTTCCAGACACTGGTGGATCGGTCATGTTTCAAGGGTGCAGAGTTTATAATAAACAATCGTTCCTCTCTCTGAAGGGAAGATAGAGCAAGGCTCACCACTGGATGAGACGCTGCCTCATTGGGACTGATTACAAGATGAAGCAATGTGGTTGCGGATAGTGTGAGATAGAGATTGATGCTGGATGAGGCCATGGTTCTACACTAGAACTGAAGCGCATATGTTGATCTGAACCATAGGGAACCAGAAATTGAGACGCAATGTCTTTTTAATGAGCATAGAAAGTAAGATTTGGTGTGAATTTATATTAAAAAAAGAAGAACTAGCTTAACAGTAACTTTACTCTAGTTAAGTTACTGTTATCGCTTTTGAAATCTACCACAAATAACATTCATAATTAGTGCAACTTTTCAGTTAGAAACGATGTACAAGATGGATATCATCATCATCATCGCCATCATTCTATTAATACATACATAATTCGTTCAGCCAGTGGTACGCACAAGGACAAATTAAATATGCCAAGGATACTAAAGCACGTGTTCAGGTATGAGTTTGCTCTTAAATGACATCACGTATTAAACAATTATGTTAATAGAAGTAATGCTCTATATCTCCACTTGAAGAATATTAAGCACTGGAATTTCGTTATATTGAAAATAATATATTAGGCAAAAAACTATTAATAAGACTACGTACTACTGTATGGCTAATAAGGACGCGGTCTCTAGGGACTTCTAGGGACCGAATCCGGTGTCGATAATGCAATAATGCAGGGGACTGTACTCACTTCACCATCCTGATCGATAAAACTCAATGCAACCGGCATAATTATGGCTAGAAATGTCGATATGAATTAATTTATTTACAAATTGATTCTAGATATTGTTGCGATGGTCTGTAATTATTTATTTGTCGTCAGGTCGGCCCGCAAGTTCTCGATCGCAGTCTCCGGCCGTAATCGCATAATCTTCTCCATCCTACAGCATCTCTCAGTTTCGACGTAATCCCCGCGTTACCCAGATTCTCCTTGTGAATTACAATTCAAACTCTCTGTGCAATAAATCACATGGTTATTTAAAGTTGCATGAATTTTGCAAGTCGGCAGGGCTTAATATAATTACCGCTCAGTGGCGCTCTATTATGAATGAGGGCCCGGGTCCCTTTTGATCTGGCTGCCGGTTGGTTAGTTAGCAGTGAAACTATCTTACCGGCGGATTAGCAGGGACCCTCACTTTCGCAATAATGGAATCAATTGGTGCGAGGTGGGGGTGGGCCACGGGGCTCCCCCATAAATATGTAAACACGGCCGGCTCGGACACTTATTCGTGGGGTCGCACACTTTGGGGAGCTGCGTTCTAGTGTGCCAGGATATTAGCTGACAAATTAGGTGCATAATGTAGCGGCAGACTTGCCAGATTAGCGATATTCAAAGGTATCGATGAATAATGCCCTTTGAATTAATGCGGCTGCCGCCAGACGCGCAGATTAGTCCTTGATTCACGCTAATTATGACCTAGGTCTGTGTTTAAATGTTCCACGATAAGAATGGATGTTGAACGCGAATGAATCGTATTAATATCAATAAAGGACTTTAATGTTGCAAGACTGAAGTCTTTTTCACGTGTTGTCATTTCAACCCATCCGTCACGGCGGCTCAAAAACATCCGCGTCGTCCGAATGGGGTCTCTCAGAGACCCCAAACATTTCATGTCAAGATTTTGATAAATTCTTCATCAATACCTTGACGTAAAATCCTAAAAAATGGATTATTCTAAGAACAAAAATAGTTATTCTTGTTATGGATGATAATTTGATCGATATTTTGGATTTTTATTCACGCAGCACGTGTCAATCGCACGTTTCACTTGCACTCGGTATATCGTACCGGATGCGAGCGAGAAAAACACTTAACTAAACATTATTTTTTTTCGCAATTGCAGACATTAAAAGACAATGATTATTTTTAATATATATTATTTGGACTTTTTTAGATAAATACAAAAAGTTAGTGACTTTATTCGAGAAAAATCAAAAATTTGGGGTAGGTTAACCTTTTGGCCGTCAAAGTACGATATTTCATATTTATTTGTTAGTTAGACGAAAAATGAAGAATAATATAGCAAATCTGATTTTTTCAGTCCAAATTCAAATTCTAGATTTATGTTCTGAAAAAAATACTTTAGACCCTAAATCAAAACGAAATTCTTCCGTAAATCGGAAAGCGGGGGGGGGGCGCTATCCTTTTTAGAAAATACTACAAATTTCGCCTTAACCAAAACCTCCTATAGCGCTGAGATAGGGATCAGGCTATAGAAACCCGCCCTATAGAAGACTGAAGCAGCAAAAATTTGGGATTAGGTTTTTAAATTGAACGATGAATACATCAATCGTTTTTGAATTCACATTTTTTAAATGACCTTGTACTATTTTTAGTCTGTTCACGCGCGCGAGTTATTTTAATAGTTTACTAAATTATATTTTTTAGAATTTGCCATTTAAAATTTTCTAAAAGATCTAAAAGAAAGCGCCATATAACGGACTGCCCCAAACGCCGCGCTATAGGAGGGCATTAAAGATAAAATAATTTAAAATAAACATCCATTTTTATGTTCATTTACGTTTTTTTCTAATGTTTTACGATATATCCTTTTCTCTTCTTTTACGATATATAATCAGAACCCGTGAAGATTTCTCACATTATATAAGGGATCACTTCATTATGCCAAATAATTTATTAATTTATATCACCGAAATCCGATATATCGAATTTTTCTACATTGGCGAGAATTGCCGGATCCGACGGATCTGAAATCGTAGTATCCCAATACATTTTAAACTGTCTGTAGGGTATTTGTTACAGGGGTATATAACATTTTTTAAACAGCACGTGCAATGCATACAAATACAGTATATTTATAAATTAAACAACACATTTTTACTTTTTAATTATTAATTTAAAAATCGTGGCATTTCTGGAATAGTAATCCCAGAAGACCCGGCAACCAAAGGGTTAATAATTATCTACATTCATGCCGATTCTTTATATCATACATACAAATATTGCATAAAAAAATATCTTTACATAGTTCAAATTCATGTAATTGCATATGATGTGAAACAATACACAAGCGACATGCCACAATCCGCGCACAACATGTTTCTTGTTTCCTGCCACAGGCGATTGACAGAAAAATGCAATACGTATCCGAAAATATATACAGATATAATTATACGCTCGTACCTAATCGTAAATCCGAAGTCAAAACTAATTGACACCCTCGTACAGCGCGGCAAACAAGCCACGGACAACTCGATTAATAACTTATTTTTAATTGATTGATCATCCGGCCGTAATGAGGATTAAATAATTGAAACGGGCAAACACAAAAGTTGTGTCGGGTATCACGTCGCCATCTTGACGCAGATTCAATTAGCGCGAGATTCGTTAACGTCAAACGTTAAACACAGCAGTTTTAATTAGCGCCGGCTCGTAGCAAACTTTCTGGATTTCCACTTTGTGAACAACGCTGATTGGATTAGCCGGAATGATATGGCTGTCGGCTTCACCGAAACGTTTAATAATTAATCAACTTACAACACTGCACGTATCCGCCGCTGATAAAAGTTTAACCACCCCTGGCGGGATGCGCGCTCGTTACCGCGGATTGCGTACCGCATCGTTACCGCGCCGTGTATAGTTCAGTTTTACTATACTAATGATATCTTTTGTAGAATAAATAGTCCCGCGAAAACTTTTAATTTCTTAAATCAAGCAGGAGCGGCTCGTCCATATACGCTGCGGAACTGCAGCACCCCCAAACAAATTGAGGAAAGGAGTGCGGGGGGGGGGCTGTCTCCCGCTAAGCACCGTGCCGCGCTGCGACTCGGTGCAGTCATACTGACTCACAGCTTCATTGAGCCAAGTGCCGCCTACCACTTATTTTATTATAGTTAATATTATTTAGTATTTTTACCTAATCTTATTTTTAATATTTTAAATAAAATATGAGCCAATTTTTTTTTTAATTTCTAATACAGATTTTTTACGTCAAATACACCATTTTGCAAATCAAATACATTCAGCCCTCCTATAACGTTTTCTCTTAATTATTGTTTTCTACAAAATCCTTTGTCAATCAAAGAGTATTAACCTTTATTTCGCTTGGCAATATATTATATATTTTACGAAATATGTAATTAGACCTTGAAAATATTAGCATTTTGTAGAAAACATCGATTTAAGGGAAACGTTATAGGAGGGCTGACTGTACAATCTTTTGCAAATCAAATTGACCCCTTATCAATAGTCATTTCAATAGAAAATGGGTCAATTTGATTTGCAAAAGGGTGCATTTGATTTGCAAAAGGGTGCATTCTACTTGCAAAAGGGTTTATTTGACGTAAAAAACATGTAGTAGTAGAAAATTGCTTGCAATGTATATATCAATGTTCAAAAAACAATTAAAAAAGTCACGCAAGATCGAAACTGTTTGCAAAAATTCTATGATACACGAGGACTTGAAATTGAAAAAATCTTAGATTTATCTGTTTTGGTATTCTACCCTCATTTAGTAGATATCGACGATAACACACGGACAAGTCATTGGGGGGTAGCCAATACATAGTGAAGAATTAATGGTATGTTCTTTTAGGTCTATCGTGCCTAGACACTGCAATTTTTGCCTTCTTCATCTCCCCGATCTTCTAAAAGGACAAGAATTATGATCCTTTGGGTCCACTGCGTCAAGTCCTCTGCTTTTTTTAATCCATTGTTCTTTCAATTCTACAACAACTCCTACGATTTTCTACGGAAATTTGCTTCAACATCATCTCTTCAGTGGTATGGACCAAAACTTCTGCTTATTTATTTCAAGTATTATAACAAAAAAACATCTATAAGTTTACAAGATGTTCTGGTTGAAGAGCATCGTTGTATAGAGTATTACTGTAATCACAATGGCCAGATTTGCCAGAACGAGATCAATGGTTCAATTTTAGATTTGAATTTGCGCAAAATGGCTTAAGGGCTTAATTGATCACGAGTCGAAGCCACGCCAGCCTCCCGTGCCACCACCGGGCCACCTCCCCACGCCCCCTTACCCAGTCGGTGTTTACACAGACGTCCAATGAAGTGGGTATCAGTTAATGCAAGTACCGGGGAGTTAAGTTCAGTGTTTAACCGAGTTAGCCCAACAGCAATTAGCTGCTGCGGGCGGTCAGGTCTGGTGCCTGCTCCGCCGGAGCTTCCTCGCTTCCTACCGTCCCACCTATCCACTTTGTTAAGCCAATAGACCAATTATCCGACGATAATTGGTTGAAATTTTGCCGATAAATCAGCATATTTAGACATTAGAGTGTTGAGTGGTTTAGCAAATGTTGCTCGATCTGGTTTGGAAATGTGAAACTTGAGAATGTTTTAGTCGTAAGTAATGACGTGTATCGTGCGTATCCATATAACGATTCTGGTGATTCGAATTAACCCTTTCCACTCTGTACAAATGTACAGAGTGGAAAATCAAATCTCATTATATTTTTTTATAAATTTATTAAAAGAGATATTCATTGGAAAAATGAATAAAAAGCATCTATAGGGTTTGATCTGATGTCCGATTCAATAAAAGACATTATTTTTTTTTTAAATTAAATAGAAATAAAAACTTGGTTTAAGTTGTTTGGTAAAAAATGTTTTGGGCCAATACGTCTGGCCCATAGAGTGGAAAGGGTAATGAAATTAGTACACTTTAATTATTTATAATATATGGAATATTGCATCGATGACAGTATTAATATCGTCCTTGTCGCTCTATGATTATGTGCTGAGACTGATGTTCATAGTGTCAGAGGTCCGATCGTGACCTCAGTTTCTTAAATTGTTGCAATTATATTGTAATGCAAATATTATACATTATACACTGGATTGTGTCAATATTACGAATCGAATTATATAAATAATGAACATATTTAATATTAATTAACCTTTCCCACTAAGTCCACCTTTAGTCGAAACTATTTTATTTTACAAATTTATTAAAAGAGATGTCTATTAGAAAAATGATTAAGAAACATATATAAAATTTGATCTGATATCCGATTAAAAAAATTGGATCAAGTTGTTTGTTTACTAAAAAATCTTCCGTGGGCCAATACGTCTGGCCCACTGAGTGGAAAAGGTTAAAGAAGGGTTTCGTTTACATTATTTTATTTTTAATTGAGGAACTTATTGTATTACTTATCATCCTGAGTGGAATTAAGTTGGAAGTAAATTTGTGGTATTCCAAAATTAGAGAATAAGAGCGATTAGAAAAAAGTGATTACAGTGAAACCCCATTTTACGCGTCCGGAATTCACGTTTTCCCGCTATTTGTATTTTAGTACTTCGTTTCTAAACCCGAATCTTCGTTTTCCCTCTAATTATGTTCTTGTTTTATCATTTCCTTCAAAAATATTTTTTGTAAAACTTTCATACTTCAATTTACGGGGTTTTTATTCGAAACAATCCCCATAAATCGAAATTTAGACGTATTTGAACGCCATCTTATAAATTAAGACTTATTTCGTGATTTAATCAGTTAAAATTGCATCATCATCTATATTTTAATACTTATTGGATTACATTTTTATAATACGAATTTATAATTGATTAATTTAATAAACAATTATTTTTATAACTTCTTTTAAATGCAATAAGCTATCATTACAATTGAATATCTTTTGCAACTGAGCTCTGAAGTTTTCCACTTCTTCGGCGTGGTCTATATCTCCTAACTAACTCAAACAAGTTAAATTAGATTTGTCTGAGAGGGGGACTCTCTTCCAATCAGAAACTGTCAAAATTTTGGGATCTGTGTAAAAACGAAGACGAGCTGCTTTGATTTTCTAGGCAAGGAACGTTTTTTTAATTATTTATGATTATTCGACACAGTGGCGAATTTACCCTTAGGCGCATAAGGCGTGCTCCTGGGGCCTCAAAACTCACCTCTCAAAACGATTTTTTTTATTATTTAATATTTTTTTTTCATAATAAAAATAATTAATAATTTAGTAGTATTCTCTAAAATTAATTGACAAATGAATAACACCAGCTATGTAGTGTTTTTCAGGTGGCTATCCTAACGGTCATATTTCGAACCAAATGCACTGACTATTCCGAACAGAACATGATCAATGGATTCAGGCACGTAGCTACCTTAGGGCAAAACGATCCAAGGCATCGGGGTCCTTAGCCTTAAATATTTGTATTGCTACGCTAATAAAAAAAAAGAAAGAGAAAAAGCAATAGAAATCATTTTGTTTTTCTTTCTGACTTTTTACATGAATTAATTATGTATCCAAAATAATTGAGATGGGGCCTCAAAATAGAATTGCGCCTGGGCCTCTCAAGTGCTAAATTTACCACTAATCTGACAGATATTTAGCTTCTACAAGACTAGTAGTCTTCTTCTTCAGATAGCTTATCTGTTTTCAGACGTAGACGATCTACATATCCGATTTTGAGCAATTCTAGAGCTCCCGTAGATATTTGTAGTGCATCGACATATTTCTGTGCTTTTATGAGTCTTTATATAATTAAAATAATTAAATACTTTCTACTTCAACCAATATTATTTTATAGCAATACGATTTCTTAATATACCATGAATAACTATTTTTATTCTTAAAATCCATTTTTAAAACAAATGTCAAGGCATTGTCGCCGAATTTATCAATATCCTGACATGAAATTTTTGGGGTCTATTTTCATACATTCATTTTTTACAAAATATACCCCATTGGCCAGCGGCCTTAATAAACCACAGGTTTTTTTTTTAATAATAAATTATTTATAAACAGGGAATTGAATACAGTCAGTCCTCGACTTACGCGAATAATTGGTTCCGAAGGTTTCGCGTAAGTCAACGCACATAACAGAATCTACATACATATATTTATGGTCCAGTGTTAATAGTCTTTTAGCTCTTTTCTTTTGTTCATAAATTAAAGTGTAGCATGCAATATCATTATTTCATTATTCACTGCTTTCGCGTTTTTTAAAAATCGCTTAAGTCGAGAACTGACTGTAATTAATTTTATACTTGATTCAAAATATTCTATTTATTCATGTCGCTGTCTGAAAATAAACGTATTAATTTACGCTTAACTCAGTACTGCAAGTACGTAGAGTAAATAATTGCCATTTTTTTGTTCAGTTTTATATTTTCAATCGTGTGATTCTAAAATTAATGGCGTCATACATCTCAACACCCCTCGTCCATTGAAATGCTCGTTTGAATAGAACCACGATCTTCAATGAAGATAATTTATTGTGAATTTATATTCGACGACGATTTTAATTCAATGAGAAGAAGTGTGCTGTACAAAGATTTCATTATTTATATTATCCGATAATGACTGATAAGTTCAGAGTATGCGCCTTATCGGCGCGTCGCTTGGAACTAATCTGGGAACGGCTGACCATCTGGCCCATTAGCTCAGTTGGTTAGAGCGTCGTGCTAATAACGCGAAGGTCGCGGGTTCGATCCCCTCATGGGCCAAATATATTTTTTTTAATTACGAATTTTTCTATTTTTTTTTTTTATTGAACTTCGCTTTAACACAACGGCTCCATTCATCCGGTCCGGATGAATGGAGCGTCAAGTGGAACACGTTTGGTGATGTGGACCATTCAGGGCGACCCGGGCGATTCTTCGCCGCGACTAATCGGATCCTCCGGAGAAGAGCAGCAGGAGATGGCAGTCGCTGATAAGAGTTGCGCGGAAACCGGCGACGGATTGAGCCGGCCGAGGCGGCCGAGATGGCGTAGGCGGCGGCGCGCATGCGCGTGGGCGGCGAATGACCGGCAATCACACTCGGCCACATTTAGCGACAGCGAAACAGATTTGCCGAAGCGGCCGTCGCCAAAATAAACGGGGAGTCCCCGTCCCATGTTGCCAAGTGGCTGAACTCTTGATTTCGGCTCAAAACCCTGAAGAGTTTTCACGGCTTCTTGAAGAAAATTCCCAAAAAAACACAAAATTTATGTATTTAACATGCATAGGAGACTACCTAGGAGACTACACATGACGAACGTCTTCTTTTACTATTACCAGAGGCGCGCCGTCCATATGGCCAGATTGTGCGGCGCACTCAGTCGCCCATAGTTTAGGTGCGCCGAGAGGAAAAAAACCAAAAATATAAAATAATAATTCATTAAACATTCTTAATATTAAAAAATGCTTAAAATGTCCCAATTCTTTTCCATAAATTGTTTTTTTTATTGTAGAGAGGGGTATAGAGGCCCCAATTAAAGTTCTTGCACACAGGGCCGGATACTATCGGCGCACCACTGTCTATTACCATCTTATACCATTGTTATGGCTTGTAAGCCACGATTGAGCTAAGTTGATAGTCGGATGGGTGTCCGACGAAAACTATGAATTCAGGGAATTCTTTATAACACTGACCAAGTGGTATGTAAGAATTAGAGACCATCTTTCCTTCTTTGAATAAATATTTATAAAACAAATAATATAAATTTCAATCCAACCGATATAATATTATAATTAACCAGTGTCGTGGTTTGACACTGAGGGGAATATGAGTGTGTGAGACTCGTAATTTAATCCTCAAATTCAAATAATGCAACTGCAACTGTCATGCAACTGCAACTGTTTCGTGACCGAGTCCGCACACGGGTCAACTGAGATCGGACCGGTTTCAAATCTGTCTTCGACTACTTGCGGGCGATCGTATTTTTCCTGTCAAACAGCGCAAAAAAACCAAGGAGCAATGCAATTTTTAAGTTTAAGGAAATAATTAAAGAATATTTATATACACCTGATCAGGTTTTAAATGTCGACTAAACTAGAAAAAATAATTGTCAAAAATATATGCTGGGAAGCGAGCTGCAGCGCTCTTCAGTAAAATAAATCACTGTGGTGCAGAAGGCAACGGAAAACCACTGCACTATATATTCCCATAAAAACCATGTCCATGGTCCTCCATAAGGGGAATCATGCACATGGTCACGTTCCTCAGAAATGAGGGAAAGTGAATTATTATCTTATATAAAAATATAGTAATATGTAATCGCTTAACGACTCAATAAACAAACAAAAAACTAGATTATATTGGAAGAAAATGCCTAGTAGGACTTATTTATCCTAATCTCAAAAAACTGCTAGTGGCTTCAAGACGGCAAAAAATCGAGTGACAATATTTTTACGCAGTAATACATTCGATGATCGAATTATGAAACTATTGCTGATCAACCATGCTCCCAAGCCTCATCCTTGAAGAGTATAAACATGAAATATATTTCTATACATTGGAGGGATTTGGATAATAAAAATAACAAATAAATATTTTACCGAAAATAATATCGTCCAAACATTTTTTGAGATAATTAGCTTAAAAAATTTCCTGATCTCAAAATTTTAACATTAATACGTTGTAAATTCTTCAATACGCAACACAGCCCGTAATAAATGTATCGCACTTAATAAATACTTTTATTATTTTACGATGCCGAGCCGACGGCTAATGCAATTCTGGCTAAGAAGCAAAATACGATTAAATCGGCTCTTGGCAGCAAAGGTTTAAAAAGAAATTTTGGATGACGACATAAATTATTTTTATAATAATAATCAATTATATTGAATATAATGGTTTTTACGCGGTGTTTTTCGAACGTATCTTTGCATTTTGTATGAGCTCCATGTCTTTTATTGCGCGGTTTTCATTTACGCGGCTTTTTCATGAAACGTATCTACCGCACAAATCGAGGGCGGTGTGTGGTGACATTTTAATTGAAAACTAGTCGTGTATTTGACTAGGTTGGAACTGATGAAGTTTCCTACTAGAGTTGCGAATCAGTTGGTCCGTGTGCGAGGGGCCTTAGGATGTCCTCTCATATTCTAGTTAAGTGTATCATACCGAGTCTGATGAATAATTTTTCCGTCCAATGCTGATTTAATTCCGACTAAGTTCAAATCTATCGTAATATTTCAAATCTTATCCTGATTCATCTCTTAGTCTACCTCACAATCACCGGTTCAATTAAATACAATAAATAAATACACTCAACTCTTTTTTTGCACGGTAGATACGCTCCACTAAAAACCGAATAAAAGTTTTAAATTTCTTATTATTAGAAAATCTGTTATCCAAATTTATGTTTTTTGTTTCACAAGTTTTTTATACATTTTTTGATATCTAGCCATTCAAATCTTCTGATCACATTGAAATTTTAAAGCTCGTTCTAGGACGTGAAAATAAGCTAGAAAATGCTGTTCCATACACTTAGCAATTTGCAAGCCGTCGTGAATTAAACCAGTTGGTTGATAAATTTCACCATTTTGTTTACCTTTTTAGCCATTAGTTATTGACTATTGGGATATAAAATTATGGCATTTTCCACCAATGAACACTGAAATCTTTTTATTATAAATAAATCGTGTATCTACTATTCGTTAGGCCGCGTTATTTCAAAACCGTGTAAAAAAAGAGTTGAGTGTATTAAAATATTATATATTCAATAATATTTTTCTTAAAAATAATTTCTATAGTATAAATAAAACATAGATTTACATGATATTAAAAAATAAGATTAAACTTAATCCTTTTACTCTTATATTTCTCTGCGGATAATTATAAATTATTCTATGGTAGTGTTGAGTTTCAAATATCATCGTGTACAAAAATTAGATTGTTATTTCCAAAAATAAATTGAATTTTAATTCTTATTTTATATTTTAAAAAAATCTCAAGTTGTGTATGAGTGAAATATTCAGTATTCGATCATATTTAATATAAAAATACGTAGATTCAGTATTAATACCTGAAAATAAACGCACCCGTTTAGATAAAGCTGATATACACGTTTCTGATAATAACTCCCAAAATGTTTAAGTTCGTCTTTGTATAATAAAAATTAACTATTAAATAAATTAATCCATTTTCTTGGATCACATTTAATCAAATCTATATAAAAAATCAGTTTTTTTAAGCCGCATAAAAGCAAAAATGTACCGTGTTATTTAAAACACCGAATAAAATATAATCAAGATTATATTAATATATTGAAATATTATATAATGTGCATTTTTAATCATTAGTGATTGCGATTCTTCAATGATTGCAGTGATTAGTTTTATTTTTCTTATAAAAATGTCCATGATAGTTTGTATATTATTTTGTATCTTTTGTTTATAAATTTAATAATAACAGGCAAGTGTTTGCTGGATGAGGTTGAATACCTTCAAAGATCTATTCGAGTCCATTTTATAAAATCTTTAAATCCATAACCGATCTGGGCAAAAATGTGCAGCTGTTTTTAGCACATTTTTTGGTAGTTCTTTGACTTTATTTAATTCTTTTTACTTAAAAAAATCTACCGCGTTTTTCAAGGATTGATTTTCAAGGATTGATCAAGGAGTTCTTCTATATTATTTTACAAAAGTTGGATTACTTATTCATTGTAATTTTTTGGATTTAATTTTATAGCAAATTAAGGTATACGGTAAGAGATTAACAAAACTTTATGTATAAATGAGACAAATCTTTTTTACAAAACATTAAACAATCTCTTTAATTCATCTATAGCTGGAAGGAAATGCAATTTGTATCACTATTTTTTACACAATTAAGTAACGAATCATCATCCGTTGAAAAGTGTTCTTTAATATATTATAATAAATTTTAAAAATGTTTTAAATCAAATTCTTTATTCTTAAATTATGTATAAATTCAATCTTTTAACTTAAATGTATGACTAAGAAATAAACGCTAAATAGACGCGAAAATTAGTCCTAAAATTTGTAAATGTCTCCTAAATAGTGTACTTTGATAAAATTGATTCTTAAATAGTGTTCTTTGAAGTTATCAATACTTCCCTGATCCATCGACTGTAGAATGCGTGTGGTAGTAAAAGATAAATAAACCACATTTATGTTTGGATATGAATCTGCCTAATACGAAATAAGATTTAAAATATTTATTATTCAATTTTTAAACTTAAGTTGAGAACTGACTGTATCACAAAAAAATACACGTTAAATGTTAAAATTGAGGAGAGCTAACAAAATTAAATGATTATTTTTAATATTTCATTAAAAAATCGGCGCTAACATCTTCAGGAATAAGATGATTAAACCCGTTATGAAATTTGAGATTTTATAATAATTTGAATTAAATGTGGTCGTATTTTTTTTATTAATAAAAAAAATAATGTTTTTTAAATTCTACATACGAATTTGCAGCTTGAAAAAATGTTATTCTAATTAATTCATAAAAAGTGTTTACTTTAACTCGGTTAAAATCCCATATTTTTTCATGCCGGGATGTTTACAGATGTTTCCGCCATTATTTGTTTATTTTAAATTAGGAGGAGGTCTGAAAAAATGTCGATGCGCATGTAAAATAATTATTTTTTGGCAGATTGTTTTTTGTGGAGGTCCGATCGGGTTGGGCTCGTCCGCCATCGGGAGCTGGCGACGCCCGCGGCGCCGCCTAATGGCAATGCCGGCTTATTACGGGCGTCCCCCGCGTCGCAAGTGTGATCCCCCGCGGCTAACGTTTTCATTACTCCATTAAATAATGCACTGCACCCCATTGTTGCGGATTCTACGCCGCTGGCGGAGGCGTCGTCGCGAATTATCCTCGCGATTTCTGCTCCGAATAAAATTTCAGCCGCGTCGTACTAAATAAAATTTATGTCGCTAATTTGCTAATGCGATTATGGGCGCAGGACATGTTCTGGGTAAATAAATTATTGTGTCAGATAATGAAATTGACTAATCTAATGGTGTCGGTGTCCATTGCTACTTGATTCACTGTGGGTGTCAATGAAAATCATGTCTTGTAGACTGGATGTAGACGGAATAATAAAATTAGACCGCCTTGGAAATGGAATTAGCTAGAATTACAACCGAAACATAATGCCGAGATCCTACACTAACACTTATTATATAATTTATAAATACTTGAAAACTAAGATTTTTAAAATACGCATAATTAATTATGTCAGTCATCGACTTATGCGAATTCTACTTATGCTTTTTTTGACTTACCCGATTTTTAAAAAAACGATACTTGACGTAGTTCGTCTATAAATATATGTAAGTAGATTCTGTTATATGCAATAAGTCCAATAAATAAATAAAAATATATATTTTTTGCCAAAAATGCTAAATTTTGTGCTATCCTCGATTTACACGATTTTTCGACAGTAATATATAATTAAATATATTTTTAGTGGCGATCTAAATGATTTAAGCAATCGGATAAAATTACCACTTAACCATTAGCGTCTCACCGATGAGTCGTTATGTTTTTTCATTGAAAATAAATATATTATCAATTCGTAAAAATATTTTGAAATCGATTTTCTACTGTTTCTAAAATTATATAATGCAATAAAATAGCAAAATATATATCTTTAAATAAAGTAGTGTATTTTAAATAATTATTTGATCAATAAATGTATTTTCGCTGGATGTATCATTCATTCCGTAAGCCGCACAATTTAGATATCCACTTTGAAGCATTTTTATTATTAGTAATAAAAATATTAGAAATCGTTTCTATTTTTTTATACTATCTATAGATGCTTTACATTTATTATATGAAAGTTTTATATTTTTAAAATGCATAGTATTTGTGTAAAACACGGAATTGTGAATTTTTCAGAGCGAAAAAAATATTTTTCTTAATTTTATTTATTAAATAGAATATATACATAGTATTTTATCCGTGATTCATTTATAGTTGAAGATAGTATTATCGATGATTTTATTAGGAAAAACGAATATTTTCACTCTGGTATAGCATTAAAAATATTAATTTATCGCATTGATGTGGAAAAATTGATTCGATCAAATGATATATCACCGATCTTGGTTAGTAAAGATGTAGAAATCATATTTTTGGAATCAGTTTCGATTAAATAAGTCAAAGAAATAATATCTATCGACGTTTCGGATGAAGAAATATTTTTTTCATATTAATTTCTGTATAATTCGTGATGTGACAGGCGCTAAATTGCCCCGTTCAAATATTTGAATACAAAACATTTAACGACGTCGTCGTCGACGACGACCGCCGCTCGTTACATCAATTAATTGATTGATTGGAATCGATGGCTCGTGCATAGCTGCAGCAGCTCTAACCCCGTCCGATTGCCATCATCGTAGGCGCAAACATTCCCATCGCGGCGTTTCGTCAGCCGCCCAATAAATAAACGATAACCGAATAAATTGGGCCTTAACCAAATCGTAATGTCTCCATCAAATATAAATGTCAAACCATTTATTTTGGACACCCGCATCACAATAACGGCTCTGACCCCTGCCTATCTACATGCACTGGTGAGGCGATCGTTTTGATTGATCATTATAGCAGCGAGCAGGCACTTCACTATACACCGTGATATATGCACATAATAAAAATCTCAAATTTTATCGCTCTAAAGAATGAAATTCGTCTTAAAATCTGAGGTCAAAATGATAGAATGTTTAATTGAAATCAATAGTCAGTCATCGACTTGTGCAATTTCGACTTATGCGATTTCCGACTTTTAAAAAAGGCGAAAGTTACACTGGACCGATATCTAAAGTAGATCGTTCATTTATATATGTAGATTCTGTTATGTGCAATATGTATGAATTCTGCGCGTTTCTTGGTTTTTCGACTTACGCGGAACCAATTAATCGCGTAAGTCGCGACTTTCTCGAGGCGGGCATCAAGTGAGCTGTCCCCGCTGATGATGCTAATGATGATGATGATCGTCGCGTTATAATATGCGCACACACACACTCGCCGGACACATAATGGCCTGATTAAATCAAGCACGCCATGTTGCAATTGAGTCGAATTGTTTTAAACAGCTCCACTCGAACCGTGCTGATACTTGTTATATCATTTCAGGACTTAATTCAATTTCGCGCCACGCTCACTCGCCGTTTTTCGGGTCACTTCGACACAATTTAATCGGAACCAATTTGTTAATTCGGTTTCACGGCTATTATGTGCGAAATTTCGTTGAAAAAAATATTTTTTTTTTCCGCCAATTACATAACGCATATTTTATTTAATATTTTTTTTTTCGTTACCTTGTTCCCGTCGGAAAATATGATGACAGCCGGGGTTGGCGGGAGATCCCCGCCTTCCTTCTGATGAAAACCGGATCTCAAAACAAATCACAAATAATTCATATCGTACCGCAATCACTCAACAAATATTAAATCGCGCGCGGAAATAAACAAAAAAAATGTTCGTCGAAAATCACAAAATAATTCACAGCGCAATCAATTTTCAGCAAGCGATGCGTTCATCGTGTTTGAAAATGTTGTCGGGAAACGTTCGCATTCGAATGTGGAAATGGTCGCGGCGACCGTTTTGGCCCTAAGCGCGTCCGCGGCGGCGTGCTCCACCAGCGGCGGTTATCATAACACTAATTTCCTTACATCCTTAGCGCGAGTTTATAAAATAACAAACACACAGAGGAGAGTAAAGGACCAAGTCATGTTATTACCCGTACATTATGGCGTCGCGCCTCAAACTGTGGCGCGCGCCCCCTCTCATTTTTATTGAAAAATACTCAGTAATACATCACAATCATTTTAAACACTATAAATAATTCATTCAATCAAAATTGTGCATTATTCTAAGCATTGCGAAACAAAATAATATTTAAATAAATTGAATTTTCTAAATATAGTGAAATGTTTATTATATAATTTTAGAATTTAAAAAAAATCGACATACGTCAAAATATATTTTACAAATTGATAATATATATATTTTTCGATGAAAAACATCGCGACTCACCGGTGAGACGCCGATGGTTGAGTGATAAATCATTTTAATTGCCCCTAAAAATATATTTAGAATATATTACAGTCAGTCCTCGACTTACGCGATTAATTAGTTCCGTGTGTTTTCGCGTAATCAATTTAAAATAAATTAAATACTTATACTAATACAGTTAAACCCCGTTTTTAAGTTTTTGATTGATAAAAAAAACTGGAGGGAAAACGTAGATTACGAGTTGCAGTAAATTGTTTGATATTTAATCGAGACTTAATGTGCGGGGCTTTATCTCAAATTAATGAACCGTTGACTGGCATATTACTGCTTTTTTATTATCGTATAATGTGCCTTATAAAAGAAAAAAATATATTTTCTTTTTTCTTCACTCTTTAAAGCTAGCCGTGGTCTTTCGATCCTTTCTCGCGATCTGATAAATTTTGGACATTGGAGAGTAAGGAATTTTGGGAGCGGAGAGATTAGGGTAATGTTGGAAATCAGTTTTTTACCGCGTTGCAGTTCCCCGCTTAAGTTTATGGATGTAATATCCTATATTGTATATAAAATAAAGAAAAACTATATAAATCAAATTGAAATCTAAATCTCTATACAAATCTCAAAATCTACTGAATCTAATTTACTGTCTCAATACAATCCTAAATATTACACGGGGAACATTTAATTGCATTTGCTGGTCAGGCTATGGCAGCTGTTGAGGCACATTATCATTAATGATAGCTTTTGGCCGCCGATACTTTGTTCTTTTACCGTATTCTGACAGAGAACACATCGATTCGTTTTTTAATTTTATTATCGTAGACAAAGTTGTAATGGGTATTCCCAGATCACGCACGAGCGAAACCCGTGAACCGACGTGTTTATTCATTCTCTCAAGAATGTTCCTTTTCTCTTAAATATATAATGTTTTTCTTTGCAGAGACATTATTTAAAGGGACGTGTAACCTTAAATATGAGCCCTTCAGTTGCACACTTGTTTATAAATAGAAACAAACGATTTCTGCTTCCTAATATTAATTTCTAACATTTAAAATGTCGCGCATTTATTTAAATATGTTTAAAAATTGAGTCGAATTCTAAATAATTCAAACTTAAATTGCGGAATGTACAAAAATATATACGGGACTGTAAAAATTTAACGCAAATAGCGGGTAAACGTGAAATCCGGGCAAGTAAAAACGGGGTTTCACTGTATTATTTTATAGCAATACGACTTTTTTTCTGGTAGGAAAAGAAAATTTTATAATATCTAATTCTATTACTATGAAATGAATTATTATAAAAATAAAAAAAATGTTGTCATTATTTATACTATACATATTCAAAAATATGTATTAAATATATTAATAAAGGGGTTCCGCGCTCACAGTTTAACATTCATCTAGTATTGGCCCCTATAACACCTCTCCCCACCAAATAAAACATACTATCAGAACGACAAAATTCATACAAAAATAGATCTTATCGCATTTAGCACAGTGGTCAATTTTGCTGAAAAGTATTCATCCCTTGCGTCGCAATGGCAACGGTAAAAATGTACCGCCCATAAAACGTCACAAGCGCCTCTCGCAATTGCGCGAATTTAATAAATGAATAAGAACGCAGAGAGCGTATTATCGCGTGACGGCATCCAACTTTTATCGTCAACTTTTCGACCGCATTCTTTGCTAAACATTTATAGTTCGTAACATTGGATGCAATAGGGGTTATTTTTGATTACGGATGCACTAAGGTTTATTCCACCGCCTGATTTAATAGAGGCATGCAATCACTAGATCGTTAGGCGCGAGGGATATCTAACTGGAGCGTCCGTCTCTGTCGCGCGCGCCGATTTTTTAGGCGAGCGAGCGCGACGGAGGACGCTCGCTCCTTCTCTCGCAACCGCAAAGCTCTGGATCTTTTACAAATCTTGTTTGTAAAACGCGGTAAAAAGTGTGAAGAGTGTTTGTGTTTGTAAAAAAAAGGATACGTCGGAGCTTCACTCTATTTTCACTATATTTAAATAATGTTCGAATGTAAGATGCGATTTAGCCGTGAAATATTGCATAGTGTTGTTAATGATGTTCATATGAATGTTTTAATTATCGTTTTGGAAATGTGGGTGTGGTGTTTGTTAATGAATGCGTTTTGTTTGGTGTTTTGTGCATTTGTGTTGTTTTAGAATAAGAAATAGATTTTTCTAGTGACAAAAGAAAATTGCAAACGAGTTCCTGTTTATTAGGTGTCGCGTCTCCATGGTGGCTCAGCTCCGTCCTGAAGCGAAGCGCGCGTGGAATGGGCGGAGCTACACTGGCGGGGGGCGGGACGAACTGATCATTCATCTTCCAGGAGGTTTCCGCTGTGGACTTCCCTCGTTTTCTTTCCCTCAGCCACCATTACGTATTTCCCAATGGCGAAAATTCACTTTTTCGAACATCTCAAATAATAATCTCAGCTTTATTTTTAAACGCATTTATATTATTTATTATGAAAAATAAATTGCGTTTGCGTTCTGAAAAATGTATAGTTCGTATTATTCGCAATAAAACGCATAATTATTTATATTTAATTTAGAATGATCTATACACGTAAATATAATAATTAATTAAGGTCGGTCGAAATCAGCCGACAATCGAGTTGTAGTGCCAGAGACATGGCCGGGTATTGGTGGAAAGTTGTATCGAATTTGGGCAAGTGGGGCCCCGATAACGTCGTTAGCCGAGCGCCGCGGATAATTGGAGCCAGCGGCGCAAATTGTGTTAACTGCCAACAGACAGACTCTCGGCCAGAGGTGGCCCCAGACATTATTCGCAATTATTGCTCGAAAAATTGATTATTACATCTTTTTCTTTGTCGAGATTAATTGAATCAGTGTCGCCGAGGTTGATTTTAATCCTATTTTCAAATCCAAAAATCGGACCAATATGCCCAAAATAATCAGATTATTCATAATTCGGCATTTATATGAATCGTATATCAAAAATGTTATTTTATTAATTTTATATATTTGTATATTATTAAGCTAAAATGAAGGACGGGGTACTGATTTACTAATTGTATCCGAAAATATTTTTTTTAATTATATTTATTTAGAAACACAGTCGGCGTCAATAAATTTCGCGAGTTGGTGCAATACCAAATTAATATATTATGACATTAGACATGAATTCGCCAAAAATTGTATTACTCTACAAGTTATTATAAAATAATATAAAAATACAGGGATATAAAAATGGGTATAAAAAACTCGCGAAATTTATTGACTCCGATAATAATAATTCACATAATTTAATAATAATATTAAATTATTATACTATCAGACTATACAATACCTCGATAATAAAGTCATAAAAAAATATATATTAAGCTTTTGAGCAGTGGCGGATGATGAATATATGGGGCATGATTCTAATTACATTTCAGAGGCCCCTATTAATAAAAATTGGTAAGTGGGGGGCGGAGGTTGTCGGTTATAATAAATAATGTATGTAAAAAGAAAAAATATTGTTAGTAACAAACACAAATATCGAAGCTATCGGACTTGAGGCCCCATTAGGGCCCCTAATGCTCGGGGGCCTGATGCCTGAGGATCCCTATAATTCAGCTACTGTTTTTGGGTGAAAAACATCCATAGAATTTGATGTTATACTCGAGCTACTGCCAATTACTTATATTTTTACTTTATAATAATATATATTTACTTTAAGAAATGTAATTCATTTGAATAAATTATTTTCCCTGTAGGCGCCCCTAATTATTTGGCGCCTGTGTGCGCCGCACAAACTAGACATATGGACGGCGCGCCTCTGATTTAACGAAACACTATATATTTTTTAATTAAATATCTAAAAAAATAAATTTAATATTTAAATGACATTTTTGAAACATATTTTAACATAAATTACAATACCAGCTAATGCAATAATTCATTAACAAGAAAAAAATATGTATTTGCTTATTAATATCTGATCTGAAGGATGAGTGGTTTTATAGAATATTTCAGAGAGCCATATAAAGTTCGATAAGATACGTTAGACTCACATTCAGTGGCGGATTTTCCCTTAGGCGCATAAGGCGCGCGTCTGGGGCCTCATTAATTCAGGGGGCCCCAAAGTTCAGCTCTCGAAATGTTTTTTTTATTATTTAATTATTTTTCATAACAAAAATAATTAATATTAAACAGTATTCCCTAAATTTAATTAACTAATGAATAACGCCAGCTATGTTTTTACTGACTGTTCCGCAGACCATTATCCATAGATAGAGACACGTATTTTAGCATCTATTTTTTAAAAAAAATAGCTTTCAAAATGACAAATTTTAGCATCTATTTCGCGTTTATTTCTTAATTACGAATTTGAAAGTTAAAAAGTCTAAATTATACATAATTTTTTAAACGATATACAATAGATTGATATAAAACATTTGAAATTAAATAGAAATACAAGAATACACCGATTAAAAATTATATAATGATTAAAATGTATTAAAGTTATCATCGATTAATCATCGAGCATGTTTCTATTGATGATTGTTTTAATCTAGTACGTCGATCGTTACCTATTAAATTGTACGTACTAAAAAACCGTTCTGCGTCAACACTATTTGCAGGACACCAAATTGATTGAAGGGCAGCATTGCCGAATTCTTCGTGTTTCATCTTTATTTGCAGTAAAAGTTGAAGAGTATCAACTTTTACCCCTCTTTTAATATTACATGATAAAATTATTAAAAAAATGTGAATTTTTATCACTCTAAACATTGAGTGGTTGGTAATGTTGTAAACAAAGGTAAGTTTCTTATTACCGATATCGTTTCATCAATTTGGAAATCCAGCTACATGCAGGTTGAACAGATGATTTAAAGTTTCATAAAACACATTCGTTTCATTCTCTTCAATCAAATTCATGTATCTGTAAACTCGTTAAATCTAAATATAACCAAATTATTCTGTCAATAATCAGTGAATCATTATCAAGTAAATTATATCTCATTAATCGTTATCAGATCTTCATCATCCTTTGCTACACTTTTTTTATATCACAAAACAAGTACCTTCAAGTATGTGGCATTATAGACAATGAGCAAGAGTTGACCATAGAGTCTGGAAGGATTCTCTTTAGTCATTCTTCCAGAAAATCGATATATGGAAAATTTCGCATCTATTAGGGTACCAAAATTTTCGCAATATATCGCATTTATCGCTTCTATCGCTTCTATGTCGCATTTATCGCAAAATGCGATGATCACGTATCTCTACCATAGATTTAGGCGCATAGATACCATATGGCATAACGATGCAAGTTTTCGGCCCTCATGGGGGCCCTGAATTTTTCTAAAAATAAAATAATACTTGTAACACCGAGATCTCTAATATCGATCACCGTGAAGCTAATAAAAAAACAAAGTAAGAGAAGAAGCAATAAAAATTAAAATGTTTAATTTGGTTTTTCTTTGTCTTTTTACATAAATTGATGTGAAATTAATTGTGTATCCAAAAACATGCGTCTAAAATGCACATTCTGGAGTGTTGTAAACATAATTTCAGGGGGGGTCTCAAAATTGAATTGCGCCTGGGGCCTCTCAAGTGCTAAATCCGCCACTGCTCACATTCACTTCTCAGCTAGTGTCAAGTATATATCATTTATGCTTAATCATAGCTCAGCTACAATCGACTATATAACCATAATGGATTATTGTTTTAGTTTTTATTAAAGATTTTATTTAAGACGCAGGGGAAGTGAGTCGCTTAACTCACATTCACCCCCTAGTCAGTATCATAAAGAATTCATAGAATCCTCTTGAAGGTTAACTTATCCGAGTAGTACTGATTGTTAAATATTGAAGAAAATCTGTTGAAATTGATTCATATATTTTTAAAATTCTAATGGTTAGTTAATTAAAATAAAATAAATATGTTATCCGAATGCGTCCCTCTCATAATTCGGCAGCCATGTTGATCACGTCACTACAGAAATCGGGAAAATTCCATCACCGGAAGGAGAGGCAAAAAAAGTCGGGAGTAAACTTATCGCCAAAGGCTAAAGAGAATTATTCGATTAGGGGCTGAAGGCAGCGCTCGGTTGCCTCCACGGCCCTCCCGCCCTCCCACAGCCCGATAATTGCCTCCGCTTTCTTATTAAATTGCAATTATCGGCGTGTATGCGAAACTATTCCTCGATGGCAGGTAGGTACTGTGCCCGACCCTGCGCGAATTTAAAATTCCCGTATTTTCCTTTCCGATGTATGCATAATGGCGATATCGAATTGAGACGCAAGTCGAGAGTATCTGATTCGATTCTGCATTATCAATCGAACATCAAAGGTTCGTCTTGGCTAATGCAGCGAATATTCAATTGAAGTCTTGCACAAAAGGGCCATTCTTAGGGCGCGTTCACATTCGATACTATTATTTTTAAATATATAAAAAAAATATATCAGTTTTCACTTACCTAGTTTCAGTAGCTATCAAAAAAATGTTAAATTAAAGTTTTTACGAACAATTAAATATCAGAAAAGCCTCTAAAACTCGCTGATTTTTTACATCTATTTAGTTGAGTTGAGAATGAGGGATGAAGGCTGACGACCTTCATTTCACAAAAAAAATAATTGTCAAAAATATAAAGCTGGGAAGCGGGCAGCAGCGCTCTTCAGTATAAAAAAAATCACTGCGGTGCAGAAGGCAACGGGAAACCACTGCACTATATATTCCCATGAAAACCATGTCCATGGCCTCCATAAGGGAAATCATGCACAGGTCACGATCCTCAGAAATGAGGGAAAGTGGATTAATATCATATATAAATAAAAAATAAAAATTATAAAATAATATGTAATCGCTTCACGACTCAAAAAAAAAAAAGTTGAGTTATAAATAAATTCCGATCCACGTGGACAGTTTCTATTGTTTGGATTTACTCACAGTGAGTCACCCGTTAAGGTGATTTTGTTTTTCACTAGATAGATAAGTGGCCTGTCAGTCATTTAGTGTGGTGGAGGTTACAGTGGTGTTATGCAGCGTATACTATGAAGCCTGAAGTTCATGAAAAACTACCGGAAAAGCATCCTGCACTCGTCAATCGGAAAAGCGTTATCCTGTAAACCACACACGGCAAAAGTGACTCAAGAAAAAATTCTGAAGATTAACTGGTCTGTTTTGCCACATCCACCCTACTTTTACGGACTACCACCTTTACTGTTCCTTACAGAATATTTTGAATGGAAAAACTTTCATTAATAATCAGGCTTTTGATCATTTTTTCAGTCCAAGCCCACTAAGTTGTATGAGGAGGGGATCGATAAGTTGCCAATAAGATGGGAGAGGGTTATATTTAACAGTAGTAAATACATAATAGATTAATATATTTTTTTTATTTTTTTTAAAGCAAAATAAAAGTATGACAAAAAAATCGGAAGTCGTCCTATGTCCTCAAAGGTTTTTTCCAAAGATCGTCACTATTATATTTTTGCTATAAAAGTAAAAAAAAACTATTCACTAATATATACACAATTATTGGAAAACAGATAAAATATAAAAACATACGTAGACACGGCTCTCGATTTGCGCACACAATTGGTTCCTGAAAATGTGTGCATATGTAGAATGTATGAAAGTAGAGGGATGTAAAAATATTTTATTTTTAAGATAGAATTTAATAGCTACATATTATTAGTTTAAGATAGAATTTAATAAACTAATAATATGTAGCTACAGGTTTTTTACTTCAAATACACACTTTTGCATTTCGAAAACACCTATTTGCAAATCAAATACAACCTTTTGCATTTAAAATTCACCCATTTTCTATTGAAATGTCTATAGAAAAGGGTGTAAAAGGGTGTATTTGAAGTAAAAAACCTGTATCACTGTCGTAGCCATCGCTGGTACATGGGTTGTAAGTGGCAGGTAGTATTGGGAGGAGAAAAGCAATCATCTCTATCTTTCTTTCCCGTTCAATGTATGAGTTTTTTGCTTGATAAACTAACATTCCCTTTAATTTTAAATCCAAAAAATAAGAAACAATGTCAATAGGTTTTTAAAAGGTTTATGTTTAGGGACAACTGTTTTTTTCCAAAGTAACCCAGTATAACCCATAAATTTAATATTTGACTGGGCGAATATTCTCCATCTTATTTTGGACTGTGAGGTAATTGATTATAGAAAATGTTCACCCCGCCACAACTCAACCACACTTTTCATTTCCACAGAATCATTTTTTTAATATTCCAGGTGACAGATTAATGGTCACACAATAAGACAATTATTTCTAGAATATATACTTGATTTTTACATTTAAAAATTACCCGAACGGCTATTTAAACTTCTTAAAAACTGCCGGAAGTAAAAAATCCAGACGTAGTGAACTAAGGAAGTTGGTGGGAATAAATCCAATGGTCACTACGTCTGAACAATAGGAGTTCTAAGGGTTAAATGTCTTTTATATTTAATAAAAAAAATACCCAAAGATAGACAGTAGTACCCCGATCGATCGTTAGTCTCAACTAAACATTTAAACGGTCATTAAATAAATAGAAAAAAAAAACAATGTTAAATAATCCCGTATTCATCGTTCCAAAATCGACTTCAGAATATTGTCCTATCACCCATTTTATTCCCATTTATAATTTATGTCAGTGTTCGGCGCCTGTGTGCAAAACTTCGACAAGTGTCCCTGTACATCCGATGTGCTTGAAAAGACGATCTAAAGACATTCACTTATATTGTTATATATTATTTAATATCAATTTTAAGAAATGTAATTTATTTTATTATATTATAAAAGGTTAGCCTCTTGGTACCTGGCGCCTGTGTGCGCCGCACAATCGGGACGGCGCGCCTTTGGGTCTAACATTTTTTTATGAATATCTGTAACTTTCTACTTATAAGGGAATGTAACGGACTCGGATGTAACTAAATCTTGCACAGATTTTAAAATTCCTAGACCAGCTATATAGTTGGAGCATTTCCTTAAATTTCGGGAAGAAATGTAATGATTATTCGTCAATTCTCTCGATAGTGGGAAGTACAACCATGATGCTCGGGCAGGGATTATTCCTAAGTATAAGGATTAATCCAAAGTGCGGATCAATAGATTACGACGCGGTCCTGTTCGTCCCAAGCTCATTTTTTACACTTGAACAATCAATCGGGATAACATGTGTCGCAGGATCTTATTTTTAAAATAACGTAGAACTTCTCGTTCAAGCATTAGCAAAAAATAAATAAATAATGTTTTAGTGTTCAATTGTCGTTATCGGCAGTAATAATAAATTAATATTATTAAAATTAATGAATGAACGATAAGCGCGCCAATATCAGGAGTCGCGCGCGCTGGCTGGAGAGCGCGTGGGCTCTTCCCCGATAAGGCGCGGGGGCGGAAGTGTGACCCCGCCTTTATCCCCGATGTAAAATCCAATAAATAAAAGATGAAGTGCTCAAGATGTCACAGCTTCATACATAAATGTCATTGGGTATCACATCAAAGACACCATACTCCGACGATCGCGTTACCCCAATTTCATATTTATCACTTTTCTTATACGCGCTGCGAATCCAATTTGGTCCAGGGATGGCGACGACTTTCCACTTTTGTGGAGGTTTCTACAACGTTATAGAAAAAAATAATAAATTTGAACGCGTAAGATTACAATTATTCTAGAAAACGAATGTGAATCTTTATGTACTTTTTGTGATCATTCGAATATATTAATTGTCCCCATCCCTTGATCTATACCAGTAATGGCCAACCTTTTCCAAAAATTCCGTCACAGGACTCGAGCACCAATTATATCTTCTTACGTTCATTTCAGAGAATTAATCATGTCAGAAACATATAAATCAAAAAAAAGTCATCAAATATTCTTTCTGCTCTTTCAAGTGTGTCTTTCACTTAAATCTTATTTTTTAACTAAGATGTGACACCCTTAATTTCAATTTAAATGAATTGATGTATTTTACTAAGTAAAATTACCTATAAATGCCAAATCATACATATAAAAATAACAAAAAATTGTTATCTAATAATAAGTTAATTCCAATTTTTTGGAACTTATTAAAAAGTCTAAAATTAATATTTTACAACTCTAATTAAATTAATTTATTGTTGGGGTGTTATTTTATAACTTTTATTGTTATATTCAAATAATAGAATATAAGTTTTATATAAATAACTCAAAATAATTCTGTTCATTGGGGGTCCAAAGAAATCGGAAAGTATCACAACAACAAAAATTAGGGGCTTAGCGTAAAAATATAGATAAAATAGCTGTTGTTTCTTTTTATTTTTCTGAACTCTCCTGAACATTTCGTTTGTTTTAGTTGTATCACTTATGAGAAGTAAAAGGGAATGATAATTAATTTTTAGTGTAATTTAGGTCATGGATATATCTAAATGTGAATCAGTTCTTTCCTTTTACTTATTATCTAAAAACTCACTTTGCTGGTTAAATTTGAATAATATTTTCAATAAATAACAAATAAAAAAAACACGAATCTTGCTTCCTTATTTTTTTCGTTTCGGGTCAACTATAAAAAATATTTCGGTTCGGGTCCGGAAAAAATAGCGGTTTTTTCCGGATTTTTCTCATTTAAAATCGACAAAACTTGACCAATTTTTTTAAAAACATCGTGTAAATCGAGGATTATACCCCAACTCTTTTTTTACGCGGTGGATACGTTCCAAAAAAAAAAACGCGTAAAAAAAGTGATACCGACCGTATGCAACTCGATGTCGTTTATTCAAACATCGGGACGCAATAACTCGCGAAATTGAAATTATAAAACATAATTATTTCTGGAATCGTGTTACATCAAATAATTCGTGTAAAAATATGTACTCATTATTTTTTTGGACCGTGTTATTTCAAAATCGTGTATAAAAAGATTCGAGTGTATTTATTTTTATGTATTTTAAGAAAAAACATCTTATTTATTAATTGTAGAAATATAAATATGAGGAGTAATTTTGTGCAAAAAACTTTAAAAAATCCTTGTGTTAAATAAAGGTGTCATGATGTCTCCATATTTGCCAGACATGATCCTATGATATTTTCTTATTATCTAAAATGAAAAAATAAATAAAAGGGACTAACACTTAGAAGTTAAATGCAAAATCGCATCAAACCTCTTTCCCATTTCTTTGTTATTATACAATAAATGGTGTGTTTTTGATGTTTTGGCCTTATAATGTGAATTAAATATCGCCTTCTGCGGTCGCCACTAAATTAAGTTTATTTACCAACTTATTTTTTTTAATTGACCAATGACATTGGACAGCGTCTCTGCTGTGGTCAATTTGGAAAAGCAACGCTTTTCCTCATTCAATTGTGGTATATGTGGTGTGCTTGATTTTATCTCACACAGCCATTTATTTTTAAACAATCTCTTTCATATTGTTATACTTCATTTATTAATCGTATGATATCTGCCGACCGCAATCGTAAAGGTTGACGTAAATCTGTTATACAAAAAAAATCCGCGTTTCCGTTTAACGCGTTTAAAATGATAATTCGGTGTTGCCAGGTGGCCGAGATTCGTCGAGCGGCCTTATTAAAAAAATAAAATCATTTAATTTGGCCAAATTGAGCAAATTGAGAGTGTTTATGTTAAAATGGGTTGTTTTGGCATAAACAACAAATCGGCAAAAATGGTGATTATATAAATTAAGCTAATTATACGATACAAGTGTTTAAGCGACAAATGACCATTATCAACTCACGATAGAGTTATTTTTTTATTCGACTTCCTGCTCAGCTCGTTTTTTCGCTTATCATCTCGCATGCGGATGTTGTAATTAATTCTAAATTAAATTGAAAATATTCTTAATTGTTTAAAGCAATATTTAATTACCGCGATTATTTGAAATATTACGCTAATTTTAATAAAAAATATTGTCAGGAAATAAATAGTATTAAATATATTGATAGATTTGATGATAACAATTAACATAATATATTAAAATTGATTTTGGAAATATATTTTTTTTGCGCGATGAGTAGCGACATCTTGAGAAGCGTGCGGAAAATATCTAAAGTAAAGAAACGAACCACTCGGTTCTGCTACAAAAAAATACAAGATAACAATAAAATAATTAGTGTCTTTTTTTGCGCGAGGGAAAATTTTCTGTGCAAAAAATATTGTTCGAAAATAAAAGCGTATATTTTTAAAAAAAAATGTAGAATTTATCCTTTATTTATGAATAAAATATATTCAACAACTAGTATTTTATTTTATAGATTTTAATATAAAAATGTATTTTATTGAATCGGATATTAGACCAAATCTTATATATGCTCCTTATTCATTTTCTTATCTTTAATTAATATCTATTTTAATAAATTTGTATAAGTATATAAAGTATAATGAGAGTAACTCATAGATTCGACCAAAGTGGAGAGTAAAAAGGGTTAATAAAAAATTGAATATGTTCATGTAATAATAGACTAAAGTCCACTTTTAAGTCTGAATTTTATAATTTTTTGTTTTGTTAATATTATGATTTTTTCCTAATATTTATGGATTTAAGTAGAGTTTTATTTTTTTTAAAATAATAGAGGCCTTAGTAAAATTGTATTCAAATATTATTTGAATGGCATTTGAAGTTTTTTAAGATGATATACCAGTTTTATCAAAACCGTGAAAAAAGGAAATCGGGTCAAGTATCGTTCAACGCGTTACAAATATGAAGCGGATAACTAGTATTATATTGTTTTAGGACGCGCGGTAAATATTAGCAATCGTAGATCGTTCGGTCGATATATCGTTTAAGTTTGGCGCGTTTAATTTCAAAAATATTTTAACTAGTTCCGCAACGAAACGCAACTAGTCAACGAGATAAAATAGTGATTAAATTTATAATTATTAGTTAAGAACGGGAGGTTATCCGGCGCCGTGGCTTAGTTGGTTAAAGCGCCCTGTCTAGTAAACAGGAGATCACGAGTTCGAATCTCGTCGGGGCCTTTCTGAAAAGAAACGTGGTTATATTTTTTGTATTTTTTTTTTCTTATCGACAATAATTTTGAGCGTTTTAATCTCCTCGACGTTAAACGACGCATCGATCGCCGTTCGACCGTCGACGTTACGCAACGTTTATTTTTTTTCCCCAGACGGGCCGGACGGGGGAGGAGGGCCGAGAGGGGGGGGTTTCGGAACGAACATTGCAAAATGTAAACGCGGCGTCTGGCGTCGGCAAAGCAGCGCTCTGCCGCCACGCACTCCTTCCGCAACAATATTTATGTTCGCACGTGGGCTTGTTGTGCGAGTCGCGCTTATGGCAACACCGGCGCCGGCGACTATTCAATACCTCCCCTCTAGAATAATAATATAAATTATGGGCAAACAACGCAGAAAAACGTCGAATTACCACATTATTTTATTATAAAACGTCGTTCGCTTTGGTTTATTAGAATTATAGACATAATAGAATGATATAATAGATAATTGAGCGCTACGGTGGATTTAGCACTTGAGCGCAATTATATTTTGGAGCCCCCTCTTCAAAATATTTTCACTACTCCTACACTTTACAATATGCATTCTACGTGCATAATGTAATGTAATTTCTTATCAATTTATGTAAAAATACGGAAAGAAAAGCAGAGTTATTTTTTATTTGTATCGGTTCTTCTTTGTTTCTTTTTTTTTTAGCTTTTCAATGATCGATATTAGCGATCTCGATGTTTATTATTTTAGAAAAATTTAAAAAAAAGTGTCACAGCTGGCGCTATTCATTTTTCAATTCAATTGAGGCAACATTGCTAAATTTTTAATTATTTATGTTATGAAGAAAAAATTGTTTTGAGAGCTGAGCTCCGAATTAATAAGCTTTTTGCGCCTAGGGGGAAATATACCACTGATCGGGGGATATAATCGTTTTCGTTTATGGTTTATTGCTTTTATTTAATTTGTATATTTGTATTGACTTATACGCATGGTTTTGTTTATTGCAGGTCGTCGTAATTGTCGATTTACGGTCGGCAATGTTGCGAATAAATTTGTTAAACGTCGATTTTTGAATCGGGGTTTGGCGCGTAGTGCGCTCGGCGGCCGCCTGGCGGCGGCGGCGCTTCCGGTTAGGCGCGGGGGGCCCTTCCGCCCCGGCAGCCATCTTGGGCACACGTGAGAGCGCCGCGCTCCAGGTGAGTCGCGCCCGCCCGCACCCCCGCCCACCCCCGGGGGCCCCGCCACCTTGCGCCCCCGCGCCGCCCCCGGCCCCCCCGCGCCTCCTAACCTCTGACGCCGGTCGCGCACGCGGCCCGCGCCCCGCCCGCCATATGCTGAGCCGGTCGTCGGCCTCTCGCCGCCCCTCGCCACCCCTCGCCGCCCCTCGCCTCGTAAATAAACAGCAAAGCCGTGCTAGTGGAGGACGCGTGTGAGCGCCGACATGCGAAAATCGATCGGCGCCCCTCGTTTTTCGCGGAAAGTGTCAAAACAGCGGACGCGTGCGCCCCCACCCCGGCCCTCCATTTTGCGAAATTTGATCAAAATGTCTGGCCCGCGTTGTGTTCTCGTCCGATATGGTCGCCGACCGCGTTGCGTCCCTTCTGTGACGCCGGATCGAACCTCGAGTTGTCGTCCTGCGACCCCGCATTTAACCCTAAATATTGGTTACAATGACAAAACATGCGGTTCGTCGATCGCCTCGTTATACGTCGCAGCATGAGAGAAAACGCTCTCCGAATCCGTCGAAAAAAATATTTTTGATCAAATTAATTAATACACAATGTCGGAGTGGCGACCGATAACCTAAAACGTTTATTTTTAAATACATATAAACATAATTAAACGGAAGACGGCAAATATTGTATATCCATATTGTGTTGAATTTTAGATATAAAATATTTTCAAATCGTTTGTCATCTTCCATCTCTCAGCGTGACCGTAATAGATTGATTACCCGGAATAAGGCCCGATTCTCAATTTTTTCAGACTTACATTTCATCGATTGTCCGTCTATTTTCCAATTGATGCAATCTACCGAGCATTATTAACAATTCTCATAAAATAAGGGTTATTTTCTTAAATTATATTATATATTGACCTCAATTCTTTATACGTGCATACACAACTATTGTTCCATTGTCCCGTTTCATAAAGACGGTCACCCAAAATTAATATTTAAAAAAATAATATAATACGACGATAATAATTGATCCAAAGATAAATAGCATATTTTGTTAAATTTGTGATATGGCATTGTGTTTGAGGTTATGTCGGAACGATTTATATTTAAAATATATTTTTTTTCTTAGTCTCTTTTTCCTTATCTTTCTTTATTAATTCTTAAGAACGGTGGCTTTATTTCGAACCGGTTGAAAATACATTTTTTAAGATCTTCAATATCTATCCCAAGTTTTTACAATAATAATGATTAAAAGCGCAAATTATTCCCAAGTCTGGTTGCAGTTCATTAATTAATATCGTCCTGTGACTTCTAGACATGTAGAACCAAAATTTAGCTCTAAAAATGAAAGGCTCTACCATTTTTTTTAAACTGATATCAATTAATACATAAAATAAAATAAACATCTGATAATTTTTAACATTATCTCGATTAAATCGTTTTATTCGACAAATCCCCGAAAGCGTATCGCATCCATCATCGTTGACAGAAAATAAATAGCCGCTATCTATTTTTATATTTATTTATTTGTCTTATCGTCGCTAATGCTTGTTTTTTATTTATTTTCAGCACCATCCCTGGCAGTGCGGTTTAAATCAATTTTTTTAGTTAAAACTAGTATACATCCAATTATTAGCCAAAATGAATGATATGGAAGAAACCCACTTCGAGACCGGAGATTCCGGCGCGTCGGCGACATTCCCGATGCAATGCAGTGCATTGCGCAAAAACGGGTTTGTCATGCTGAAGGGACGCCCCTGCAAGATCGTTGAAATGTCCACTTCCAAGACCGGCAAGCACGGCCACGCCAAGGTTCACATGGTCGGAATCGATATATTTAACGGCAAGAAGTGAGTATTTCGTAATATATTTAGCCGTAGAACAAGCACAGTTGTGTACACAACGCCGATGTGCGCGGCGCTCTAACCTATTTGTCGCCAAATGCCGATTATATATATATATGTTTCGAGGATAGAGTTGCTAATTTAAAGTATTATTTTTAAATTAGTGCTAAATGTTGCTCGTAGATAAAATCTTCTTTTATACCCTGGGTGAAGATTAACACTCTTCTCCATATGGAAAATATGATTGAAGAACATGTTTAATATATTAGTTAGAGCGAGAAGAAATTACATATTTTTTATTGCGACAAAAAGTTTACTTTATATAACGAAGATTTTGTATTTTGTGTATATTTTTTTTATCTCGGAAGTTAATGTTCCATCCCCTTTAAAATGTGATAATTTGTAGATGCAACCTCAAGTGAATATGGTGGATGTTGCAGAACTTCTTCATCTCTGATTGTTTCCTAAAACTGAGAGGACCTCTCCTCTGACAGTCTGACCAGGGTCTAGTAAATCATAGATAATTTCCATCATTTTCTAACACTTTTTGCCACTGTAACGGCACTTGTTCGATTCTCTTTAATTTCACACACAAACAAGGACTTTCTTTATTGTTAGTGATGGTCGAGGGGTCAGAACAGGTACCTCTCCCCAAGAAAGGCATTGGTTTTTTCGTGCAGGATTATTGTATAGCACCCAGTTCTCATCTCCAGTTACAATTCGCCGCAAAATCGAATCAGCTTCATACCGAGACAAAAGAGATGCTCAGCAGGTACGTTATTGATTGAGCGTCGTCTCCGGCAATTCATAAGGAATCCAAATTCCTTACCTGTGCAATTATCCTATGCGACGAAGATGATTCTGAACTGTAGACTATGAACAGCCAAACTTCAATGATAATTCCTTAATTGTTTGACAAGGATCTTTGAGATTCCTATTTCCGTGTCTCGACAAAAACTAACTGAATGAGCTCATCGAAGAAATTTTGATTATTTTTGGTCCCCCTAATATAAAGGTAAACCTTTTTTAGTCAATGATGGCCCAAGGGTAGACACAGGTACCTGATTCAATTGAAAGTCATTGTTTTTTTTCTCCTCAGATTGGTGTGCATGACCCACTTCTCATCCCAAGTAAGAAATTGATCGGTTTCTAAGACTGCTGGAAAAAATTTAAATCCTTGTCTATTTTTTTCCATGTCTCGTAAAATTACCCTTCTTTGTTGAAGATGAAAAACCGAGATCTTGTGACAGTGTATTAATTGTTTTAGATGGAATGGTCTCCATCAATGAGTTTAAAGTGTCATCATCGGCTTTAAGGAATCTCCCTGATTTCGGTTTGTCCTTTCGTCCATATTCACCACTTTTGAAAACATCTATAGCACTGTCGAGGTTTGAAGATGTTTCCAAAAATATCAGATGATCTAAGTAGCTTCTTTTGATATCAATTCCTTATCAAAACGGGAGGATTACGAACATCAAATGTGACATGTAACTCGACGGCAACGGCAGTGAGAGGCCGATTTCAAAGTAACGCAATAAAAAATGACATTCCTTTTCGCTTTTCCTTGCATATTGTATTGGTTTTGATTTTAAATTGCATTTTTTCCGTATTAATATTTTTATTTTGTCCGCAGATATGAAGATATTTGTCCTTCCACACACAACATGGATGTACCACATGTCAAGCGCGAAGACTATCAGCTCACAGACATAGACGACGGATATCTCACTCTCATGGCAGACAACGGCGATTTGCGCGAAGATTTGAAAATCCCAGACGGCGAACTCGGAACTCAACTGCGTTCCGACTTCGAGGCCGGCAAAGAATTACTTGTGAGTGTGAAGTACCTGCTTTGTAGATACATTATTATCGTGTCGTTTTGCTCGCATTTGTTGATTGTCCGATGTATTTGTTTGCAGTGCACCGTACTCAAGTCCTGCGGTGAAGAATGCGTGATCGCCATCAAGGCGAACACCGCCCTCGATAAATAAGCTGTCGACCACAACATCATGCGCGGCCGCCCGCTCTGAGAGAGGGCCACACAAATACCAACATACATTCATTATCATGATGAAAAACTAAAAAAAAAATAAAAAAAATACAACTTATGGACTGGTCTTTTATAAAAAGAAAATATGTATAAATATTGACAAAAGAAGATTGAAGTATTTGTGTGCGGATGGAAGGTTGAGGCCACAGAAGTGTCTTCTCATCATTTTAATATATAGTCGCCCCCCGTATATCTAGAGGGGGGCGACGCCGACTTCTCTCCCCGTTTCAACATTGTTCCGTTGCTCGCGCGCAACAATACGCGCACTCAAATCGTAATATTTTTTCAAGAATGCAATCGGCCGACGACGTACGCCGCGTATTGTTGCGCCCGAACGACTTTGCCGTATCATTAAACTGTGTGTATTTGTATGTGTATAATTAATTAACCTCATTTTGCACTGGTTTTGTGTAAATGACATGCGAGGATGGTTATCAAACTATATGATTGGATTTGAACGACTAGGTAGACTATCGTCACTGGAGCACTTCATCCTGGAGGGTTGCAAACGTGGTGTATGCGAGACGTACACGTCGAGACGGCTAGACCGTATCACCGTCGATGTGATACAGAGGTGTTTTGTTATCGGGATATTTGAACGATGGTTATTGAAGAGTTTATAAAGAAAATTAAAAATAAAATAATTGAAAAAAAAAATAAACAATATAAAGCGTTGATATTTTATGGCTCGTCATTTTTAAACGTTATTTTTTTGAATCGCTAATAATGTCATGCAATATTGAATGTCTCGATTGTGTTTAATTTATTGATTTTTTTTCAGCGTCTTTTATAAGCTCTCCTGTTTTTCAATGTTATTAATTTTGTAGATTTATTTATCTGGATTGTTCATTACTTTGCCGATGATTTTTTCTTTTTAAGTTTTTGAGCTAATTGTAATAAAGCCTAAATAATTTTTAGTGAACTAAGTCTATTATGTATGTCCAGATATGATTGGGTAACGATACATTTGAACGCTTCCTCTGGTATATATTTATATATATATTAGTATTACGCTTAATAATAGGCAAGATGTAATTTCATATAAATATCTCATGATGAATCATATTAATCAGTATAATCAGGCTTCTGTGTTTTGGGAGACATCTTGGCATCCGGCGTGTTCTGAACGGCCCGTCGTTTCACCACCTTGTGATACATATCTCGTGCGGCGGTCCGCATCGGACTACTCGTGCGATGCTCGGAACCGTGGAGACTGATTATTCCGATCAAACAATGCATTTATAAGACGCATTTGTGGATCCGACGCCGGCGGGGCAGTGTGCCGTGGTTATGTTTTTTATCGTACAACTATTTCGTCGTAAAGTTTGGCTGTGTTTTCCTTAGTTCGTTGTGTTCTGTGATGTAACGATTGCTCAGTGCGGCGAGTAACGTCGCCGCCCTCCAGACAGTGCATTTCTACTTAATTTTATTAACTTTTTTACTATATATATATATCGCATACGTATATAGCAAGTGATAGAAAATACTCGGCATCGTTTTAGCGCATTGGGATGTCTCGCAAAATGCAAATGCAAATCGGAAACCTATGATTAGTTAGCTATTAAAACTATTTGTTATCTATCAGCAGTCAGATGTACGAATACACGCTGTATTCTTTTACCAATTTATATTTTATGTAAATTTAAAATAAATCTTAAATTGTTCTAAACAATCCGCACACATTTCTAGTAATATCTTTTTCTATGTTTTCACGCCCTTTTTATTTTATTTTTTCATTGGTCATTTCAATATACTACTCCCCCCATATCCTCTCAACGTCATTGTATATTTTTATTTTACGAGTTATACTTATTATTTTTAATTATTATAAATTCCCGAGCGGATGTTGTGAACATGGGCTTGGACGCTATTAATCCTTTGCGGTCAGTTAAAAAAATACACCTTTCCACTCAGTGGGCTAGACGTATTGGCCCCAAAGATTTATTAGCAAACAACTTGAACTAAGTTTTATTTATTCAATATTAAAAAATAATGTATTTTTTTTAATCGGATATCAGATCAAACCATATAAATGCTTATCCATTTTTCTAATGAATATCTCTTAATAAATTTGTAAAATAAATATAATGAGAGTAATTCGTAGATTCGAGTAAAAGTGGAAAGGGTTACAAAATTTCTGATCAGTTGGTCATATACATTTTTTGGATCACTAATCTTGAGCTTTTATAATAAAAGACGATGTTACTGCAAGTCAGATGAGTCAGACTCGACATGAGACCGCAAAGGGTTAATAATTATATAATGAGAATATTACGAGGTAAGCTAAAAATGACGTAGAATTGATAAATGAATTTAAAAAAAATGTGGAAAATCCAAATTTAACTCTAAAGCTGCGTTTCCGAACCCAGCGCAGTCGACGCGATGAGCGACTACAAATGATCGCTACCTACATTGCCTGTAGACAACAATACTCAGCTGAATGAAACTAACAAACAGGTAGCGGTCATTCGCAGTCGCTCATTACGTCGACTGCGATGTGTTCGGAAACACACTTTATTAGAAATGGCATAGTATTCCGATTTTAACGAGATCCAAATTGGTTGTTATGGATTTCTTACGGAATATTTTCGTCCATTTTTTGCAAATATAAGCATAGCTGAAACACTGCTTTTAGTCCTTTTTTAAAGAATTAAATCTTTTCTTAAAAAGGCTCTTGATGCCATGATTAAGGTTCGAACATCTGATTTGTGGATGAATTATGTTTTATGTTCAATCGCATAAACTTGTTCATAATAAGTGATTATGTTAGCGTAAGTAGTTTTGATAATACGATTGCAAATTATTCCTGAAGTTACCCTGGTTCCCATATTAAAATCGATCTCATAATAAGACCTAGAATTTTTTTCCATAAATATTCTAAAAATTTATTAAAAGTCTTTTAATCTAATTTAATAATTTTTAGTGATTTAACTGGCATAAAATAAAGTTGATAAAAAAAATACTGATTCTCTTTCATCAATTATTCGGGACATTTCTGAAAAAAAATTGTGTAAAATTATAAAGTTTGTGGAATACCGCTTCACAGCTAAGTCTAGAAATTTTCTTTGTCAGAAAATGAGCTGAAATTCATATTAATTTGTATTTTACTTTGTTCCGAATCTTCATGTTTGAAGATTGCGATTATTCTCAGCTTAATGATTTCATTCCGATTTATTATATTAAATAAGTATGAAAATGTATTAGTTCATCTATCGCATGTGCAATCAAATCAAAAAGCTGCTGGGAATTTGTAGGATTACAGATCTGGCGTAGGATAAATATTTGGAATCCTTATTAAACTACAGTAAACCCTTCTATAGCGCTCTCTGGTATACTGCGATTTTCTATAACAAGTTCTACAGTCCCTCCCATAGCGCTCCTTCCTAGAACGTACATTTTTAAGGTCTAATTACATATTTAAAGATGAAAAATGTTCGATATATTGATTTTGTTGAAAAAAAAACTAATCAATTGAAGTCAAATTATGTATTTCATAAATATAAAATGCCGTTTGGTTGACGATAAAGAATAACACATGACATTGAACAAGGTCATTTAAAATATGCGAATCGAAACATGATTACGTTCAATTTACGAAATAAAATTAAAAAGCCTTGCCAAATTTCGTGTGTGTCTTCGGTTTCTATAGTGCGGGTTTTCTATAACGTGATGCCGTTTTCTTAGTTATAGGATACAATAATTAATTTATATATATTTTCTTCAAGTAGTATCCGTGTTTTTCGCAGACTTCATTTGGTTCTAACGAGTGACTCATCTTTCAGTATTCATAACCGCAATGAAATTCTCCAGACTAATATTCCTTTTATCATTTTCAGGCTGTGAAAAACTCTGAGACAATCCCATAAATCTGTCATTAACCCGAATGGGCATAGCCGGTACTATATTTTCAAGAATTTGAGGGATTCCGCTGAATGTGACATTGTTTTATTGTTTGACAGATTCATCGTTCGCACTGCCTCATTTGTGGGCGGTGACACCCGCTCTCAAATCGAGTCCAAGGCCAACACCACCCTGGGGCCACATCGCCGAATGGGGGTCTACCAACAGACTTACGTTCGCTGACTCCAAATGTGTTGGGATCCTGACTAAAGGTTCACTCCAAGCGTCCACCGTCTGTTGGGTTTCCAAACAGCGACGCCACTTCCTATCGGAAGCTAAGCGCTACCTCGGTGTTCTCCTTGACTCCAACCTGGGCATGCTCCCTCACGCTCGGGCCATCATCGAGAAAGCCAAGCATGCCTTCGGCTGCTTCCACAGAGTTGCTAGCGCGGATTGGGGTATCCGCCACAAGACAATGAAGAGATACTAAATCTCTCTCTTCATTCCGATTGTCAACTACGCGGCTAACTTCTGGGACGGCCGGGCCCTGCATTTCAGCGGTGACATGCCTGTACTATCTGGCCAAAGACTGCCGTTGTATGCCCACAAAGGCGTACGTATATCCCCACGGCTGTCCTCGCTGTCTGGCGGGTGTCACTGCCCCTCGACATTGAGCTACAAGTTAAGCTCGGCGGTTTGGAAGTCTTCCGTGGCTAGTGCAGCGATCTGGAAGCCTCTACATATCGCCACCGAATCCAACGAACGCATGGTCGCGTGAAACCTCCTCTCAGCGGCCGGGCCATCCGATAGCTTATATCTCGATCATAGCCGCTGGCACAGGAACAAAGTCCACGGGAAGAGTGGGTTTCCAGTTCTTCCCGACATATCCGTCCGCCTTAGGAACGCTGGCTGGAGCGAACCACCCGCGATGTCCCAGTAATTCATTACGAACCCGCGAGCGTTCAACTCAAACCACCTCAATAGACTGGGCCTCAAAGGCGGATCCCGCTGCTGTAACCTCTGTGAAGTCGCCGCGAAACTTCACGAACACATACTGTGGGAATTGTCGGAGGTTAAAATGCGTTGAAAGGTCCGCCAATGCTACCGTGATATCTTGCAGGGCTGGCCCCTGGCCCCATCCGGTCCACCAGGACCTGAGAGTAGTAGCCCTGCTTTTAGGGCCTTTGGGAGTCTTGCCGGTAGTCGGGCGAAAATCAGTTCCTGAAATCCTACTCCATAACCACTTAGAGTCGCGGTTGTTAACGTGATTGGTTTTGTATCGCCAGTCTAGTTAAGCCATGCTGGCCCATCAAAGGGGAGTCTACCCTGTTGACCACCGTAGAGCGGGCCAGTAAGGAGAACCTCTACCTACTCTCTGTTATATATATGATTGGATTTTCTTAGATTCAGTATGTTTAGCGCTAACAAACTCTATTGACATGTTTTTTACCTTATTTTAGATGTAAAATTGTTGAGGTTCTTTTAATAAATATTGGTTATAAAAATGAAAAAAATGCCTCACATGTAATTTTTTAGCAATGATATTTTGCAGTTTTTCTTATATTCACTTGTCTCATTAGAAGTGAAGGATATCTCGCTCTACTTCTCCAAAACCACTTACTGTTGCTCCTGATTTATATGCATCAGTTTCTAACCATATTTCCCACCCGTTATCCTTATTCACCTCTAGTACTATGATTTATCTCGAGAGCAATGCAATCTTAACTGATGTTTTCTTCGAGCAGAATTATGGATTAATTCAACTCGGTATTAGAAAATTTTTTTTGAAGACTCGTCCGAAGAGAAGATATTTGCATAAATTGTAAAAGAAACAACCACAATATTCCATAAAGACAGTATATACCGTACATGTTATAAAATATAACTATCAATAAAACGCGGATTAAAATATTCTCTAACTCAAATTAACAACTTCAGTTTGAAAAGAGACTAAAAGTTGTTTTAATATAGCTTTGACCCTATTTTATGAGATGAGCTCTAAAAATGACCGAAAGACTCGAGTCTTTTGCAACACCTACATATATTGGGTGGACTGAAAAATAACCAAAATTTTTCAAAAAGTCTTTAATACTTATCAACAAGATAATTTTTTAATACTTTTTGTCGGCGTAAAGGCATTTCTTCGATTCCGTTTTTAAAAAAGTCCTTTGGCTTCTCATTGAAAAACTATTCCCACTGTTATCACTTCTCAAACATTATTAAATTTTTTACCTCTTAACGTATGCTCTAATAATCTGAAAAGGTGGTAATCTGACGGCGCGATATCCGGTGAATAGAGTGGATGATTTAAAGATCCCAATCTAAGCTCCCTTAATTTTTCCCCGTGTTATTTTTGCAGGGTGAGACTTCACGTTATCGTGTTTAAGGATCCTTTTTTTGTCATTGACCAAAACAGAACACTGTCAGGTTTAAGCGATTCTAAGTGTATAATTCCAAGAAAATCCAATCGCACACAAACAAGGACCTTTTTTATTGTTCGTGTTATTTCTGAGGGGTCGGAACAGGTACTTCTCCGAAAGAAACCCATTGTTTTTTTCATACGGGATTATTATATAGCAGCAATTTCTCATCTCGAGTTATAATTCGCCGCAAAAACATAACGAGACTAAAGAGACGCACAGATGGTACGCTGTCTCTGTCAATTCATAAGGATCTCAAATTCCTTGCCCGTACAATTTTCCTACACGAGGAAGATGGCCCTGAACTGTAGATGATAGACAGCCTATTTTCAATGATAATTCCTCAATTGTTTGACGAGGATTTAAATCCACTATCGCCTTCAGGATATCTTCATCTAATTTTTGGGGTCATCCTTTTTATGCGTCATCTTTGAGATTCCTATTTCCATTTTTAAACCACTGATGCCACTTGTTCAGTTTCAGAATATCACTGCTTTGTTTACCTTCATTCCTTGATCCAACAAAAATCGCATACAATGACGCAAGTACGCCTCTTCTATTATTGGTCTTGACATCTTTCCCCTTTGGTAGAAAAGAAAAATTAAACCAAAAAATAAAATTTACAACTTTAACGTAATCACAAAACTTACGTGTTTGCGGGACTGTGTCTCGACACAAACTAACTGTGAATGAGCTCATCAAAGACATTTTGATTACTTTCCGATGAGTTCAGGCTTATTTTCAACCATCTTCAAACATTAAATTATTAATCTAATCCATACGAATGTATGTATCAAAGGGTCGAAGGGCGAATAAAATACGACGCGCTATTAGAAGTATATTTATTATTTCAATATTATTTTATCTATATGTCATTATTGACCACTTATAAGAATAACTTAACATTTAAATTAATTATACATACTGCTCTCGTTAGTTGGCGTACACATCTCCAAACGCGTAAATTAATAAAAAATAAATGGACATATTTCGACGGTGTTGCACTTGCGGCGACGACGACGCATTCAGAATGCGACGACGTGCGCGCGGCGATACAAAGCGGGCGCACTCGTCGTACGCGCTCCCTCCTACGACACTTGAAACGATAACGGCGGCGTTTAGCAGTACGTTTTGCGCTAAGTCATCAGAGTCGGAAATGCGGCGCGAACAATGTCTCGCATCATTACGCGAGACGTGCTGGCTATATATATATATATGTAATAATAATACACGGGGTGTACACGAATGGACCGCTATGTGGATCTAAAATCTAAACGACATTTGGCACAATCACCTCAATATCCGTTCGCCACACACCGATATTGTATCCTCACATTTAAAATTCAACTATGCATATTTAATTCATATAGTATAAACACATTGGTATCGTTTATTGCACATTCCAATGCGCGCGTTCGAAATTCATCCGCGGGAATCGATCTCCCGTCCCTCCCGTAAATAACGATTAGCATTATTATTAATAAGTTATTTATTAGAAAGGCGTTACACATCTTGTTAATACATAAAATTTCAACGTTTTATTAGATAAAGGAAATGAACGAGTAATAATGATATTAGATATCCTACAACAGTGCAATCTGGCATTAAAATATGTCCATTGATAAGGGGTTGCGATTGAACCGTTCTCTCGCGTGTACGCGGCCACACAATACCGGCGTTAACATTAAAAGTATAAAAAATTAAATACGCATCAAATCTCGTTATCGTATATATATATATATTTACAGCTACGTGCGTATGGTACGCCGAATGTTAGTGAAATGCAGTGAGTGGTATTCGTTGAAGTCGTAATTGGAAATGCATTGTTATCGTATTAAAGCTGACACAGACGGGACGTGTCGGAATTGATAAAAAAAAAAAGTGTATGGGTATTGAGTGACGCGCGGGGCCGCCGGTAGAGCAGCGGATGACGATCGGCTCGGAGGTGCTCAGTCGGCCGGGCGGCCGGCGTGGCGGCGGGTGAGCGCGGCCGCCAGGTCTTGATGCAGTGCCGCCTGTTTCTTTTGTTCGCCCAGCGATATCATCGATCGGAGTCCGTTCACTATGTCTTTCGTTTTGCCTGGAATGAATAAAATAATTAATATGCCGTCGGTTGAATAGCGCAACGAGAGACGGACGTCTGACTGACCGAAATAGATTTCGTTGAGGGTGTTTCGGATTTTGTTCTCCATGTCTTCTACCATGCGGCCGATGTTGGCTATGTGCGGACTGGCTTCGCTCACCTGGGCGTCTTGTTCAGCCTGCAAATGATAACAAAACAATAATATTAGATCGTCGAGTATAAAATTTGTTCATTATTTAAAAATACAAGTAATAGACGGGGCCGAATATACTCCTCGGGTCTATTTAACTTGTACGAGAACATGAGAAAAGGCCTTGAAAACTAGGAAGGCGGATTCAAAACAACTAAGATATGCTGAAGATACGACATTGATACCCACCAAAGATAAAGAAGAGGCCGAACTGCTCAAAAGAGTTGCCTGTGAATGTAAAAAACTAGGACTCAAAATCAATTTTACTAAAACCAAGCTGATGATAGTCAATAGAAGTTATCCTCTAATCTTCTGGATCTGAACGGAAGTTGTGAGCCAGAGTCGATTGGGATCGTTAAAAATGTAGTCCCGAAACTATCGACAATTCAGAAAAATACGAGCATATCCAAAAAGGACAAAAAAAAACCATTTAGTACAGTCTGGCATTCTCCATCTTTACAAACGGCATGGAAAATATGAAGAAAATAATGACACCTTTGAAATGTGGTGTGGCCTATTACAGTAAACCCCCCTATAACGTTTGCGGCAGTTTTTTCCTATAACGTCAAACCCCCCTATAGCGTAGATATTTTAAAACGCTAAATAGAATTTTCATAAAAATATTTTATAATTTTATAAAATTAACTAATAAAATGTCGTTGATCTTCCCTGCCATGAGTTAAGGTCTGTCGACCAAAACTCTGAAAGGATACGTATAGCGAGTCAAGTCATTTGCGCTGGAAAACAAGTAAAAATGTAAAAAAAAAAAAAAATTAAAATGTTTGATGCACTGATCTCCTTCAAATCAAAAAATAAAATTACCCCCCTACAACGTGGAACCTATCTTGACGTTATAAGGGGGGTTTATTGTACATGTCTCAAACGGATTTTTCGATATTTTGGGCATCTCGCTTGAAGAAACGATAGCTTGGAGAAGCTACTCACTCTTAGTAACGTACTAAGAGAGGGCAGGATGTCCATCTGCTCGAGGGACCAAATGAAGACCTCTGTGGTGGTTATTCCACGTGTTTGGACCAACGTCGTGTTGTGCCTTGGCAACAATGTTGTGGCTCAATCTACGCTTCCCGGCAGACTCATACCACTTGGTTACAGCATGAACTGCGGCTTCGTTAATTTACAGCATGGCGATTCTGGAGATTCTCCTCTACGTCCTCCATTATAATTTATTCATGCCCGATCTTATAGTAAACGCGTAACTGAATCAGCCAGGACTCGCGCCATCCGACTTGGTACGCAGACTGACGTACTCACGTCGAGCAACTCGTGCCCCAGCCCGGCCCCTGGTGAGATCATCAAGGAAGAGATTACTCTCTGACTCCTGAATGACCGCCAGAGTCGTCGTAACAGAAGGTGACAGAGGCGCGCAAGTTCCTTCGATCGCGATGCTTACGCCAATGAACTAACAACTACCTCGCGAATAACGTTAATAAATGTGTCCATGTGTTCAACTAAACAGAAGCTGTGCACGGCCACCGGCGAGAGTAAAGGCTCGCTATGGTCCGAGTCACGAATCCTTCCACATCCTTTACACCACTATTTTGAGTTTGAGTCTAGGTTGAGGTTGAAAATGGTCACGACCCTCAGACACGAAGGTGCTGACTGAAGAATAAACAGTTTTAGAGAGTCGACAAAATCTTTGTCGGAATTAAATTGTTTTCCTTTGAAAAAATGAGGGAAAAATCCGGTGAGCGTGGTGGACAATGGAGAACTTCCAACTCCTGTAGTTTTGCCACTATTTGTAGTCTAGCGTTGTCATGCAATAGAATAGGAGTCGATCGGTTGACCAATCTAGCCTGTTTTTCTTCAAGTTTTTGGATCATTTGGTCCGTAATACTATACACAATCACACCTATACCATACCACCAAACGCTCACCATCAACATCTTTTGATGAATATAGCACTTTAGGCTATGTTATTGTGGCTTGTCGTTGTTGCTTAACGTCAACAGTTATCGTATTAGATCCATTTCTCATCTTACGTTACAATTTTATTTAAAAATTAAACGATAGATTCCATTGTGCTCGCATTCCATGTAAAAGGTTGTCGTTATCAAGTTTTGACACTTTTCATCAATCGACTTAAACACAAATATTGATAAGGAATTTATGAGTGAGGTTATCATTGGGTACGCAATGTATCAACTTCCAAATATAGCAATCGTACGTATGTGCAATAATTTATCGTGATGCGATAGATTAGGCGCTCCGTTCAGCTCGTTTATTCAATATTTTTTAATGTAAAAACAACGGGCAAAGATATTTTTGTAAAATCTGCGTCGTCGCATAGCCGAGATATTTTATTTTATCTTTGTGGTGGACTTATCGACGAATAATATAGTATTGACATTCAAAAATGTTGATTTCAAATTTTAATAAATATATTCGTAACGATTTATCAAACACAGTTGATTCAATCTGTACATGATGTCATAATTATTAATAATAATTGTATATTTTCGTTGATGAAATAATACAATTAATATATCTCATTGAGAAAATAAACTGATAATTTATCCTTGCATGCTAATTAGCAGATTTGTGATCGCCCAATAAAAATACATTCCTGCTTGTGGTGACATCTTGGATGTCAGGAAATACCAACGTTGGTTTAAAATTCTTTATTCTGGATACATTTTTTGGCTTCCGCACGATTAATCCAATGACAAAGCTCGAGATATTCCATCTCAAGCAGTTTTTTGTAAGAAAAAGAGCAATACCGCCCGTTTTTTCAAGATTTAATTACTGGAGATGAGGAAAGGATTCTCCACTCGAATGATCCAAAGAAAAAACCAATTCCAAACCCGGAAACAGGACTGCATCCAAAAAACTATTTCGAATCGTGTAAATGTGGCCAAAAGGTCACGGCAGTGTTGTATTTAAAACTACGAGTGAGATATAATCGGCCTTTTCCGAGTATTTTGGTTCAAAACCACGGAAATTGTATATATGACGGATTTGTGATTTAATTAATAGAAGACATAGAGTCAAAGATAATAATGGGAATCACTTAGATAAAATACGACATTAATTCTGCTAATATTATATCGGTCTAATTTAGAATAGCTTCGATTTAGTAATAGAGTAATTAATATTAAATATACCGGAAAGAAATCCATTTTTTTTGTGACTTATTTGAGATCAGTCTGAACTGAACACGGTGAAGTAAACATTACAAGTCTTTTTTTTTCTATAGTACTGTTCCTCAGCTTTCTTTTTTGTGTCATATATTTTATATTATTATTAAAAATAAAAGCCCGAAGCTATCAAATAACACAAAAAATGGATTTCTTTCCAATACACCTAATATTTATATTATTTTGTATTATAAAAAAGAATGGTAGGACTTGAATGAAAGATAAAGCGTTAGGTGCATTTTGTAAACTCCTAAAAAAATCAAAATCTGATAGTCGTCTCCGGCGTGAAACGCTTCACACCGTTATTTTTCGTTCTGAAAAAAAAAACTTTTGGAAAAAAACCTTTTTTTTGGAAAAAAAAAATATTTTTGGTTCAGTGATTATTTTTTAATTTTATGAAGAGAATAAGTTCATATTTATGAGTTCAAATGTGTTTAAACCAAAATAATCTGATATTTTTTTTAGGTTGAGTTCTGGTTTTCATTTTGACAAAAATAATATTTTTTTCAATTTTGTGTTCAATTCTAAGCCCTGCATGAAAGAATTATTTTTGCATAATTTTGGCCATAGTGTGTTATCGAAAAGTAAAATATTTATTAATATTACAGTCAACCCTCCCCTATAACGTTTCCTGTAAACCGTTGTTTCTTAGAAAATTCTAATATTTTTAAGGTCAATTTAGATATTTTGTAAATCTATAATACATTGCCCAGCGAAATAAAGGTCAATGCTCTTTGATTGACAAGGAATTTTGTAAAAAGCAGCAATTTAGAAGAAACGCTATAGGATGGCTGACTGTATATTTTTTGTAACCATTGTAACTTTTTTTTTCTATCGTTGAGTCGAAACAATACTCGAAATATACTTCATTATGATGTATTATTCCCATGTTACTACTCCCCTACAAACTCGCCCCATCCTTTAGGTCCCAGGCCATTGCGGCAGCGAGGAAACTCGTAGGGATGGAAGCAATGCCACACCCGGCGCCTATTTGTAACTATCGCTAACACCCCCCCGTAAGGCTAGTGGATCAACCTGCATTAGGATTAGGTAGCCAAGTAATGCTATCATACGAAAAGACGTTAAAAGCTAACCGCTAAAAGTCATACGAAATCATCATCATCATTGTTTGCTAATTGATGTGTTGTAAAACGTTGATTTTATACCAATATGGTTCATTGTCCTTTAAGATCGTATCTTCCCAAAGAAACTTTAATGATTAATTTTAATTAAAGCTGCTGCTCCTGTTGTTGAACAATTAACCTGGCATGTAAGAAAAAAAAATGCATACTAAAAGTAGAAACCTCTGGGAACTAGTAGCGTTACGATAAAGTGGAAATTTGCTTTATCCAGACAAAAATATCTAATTAAATGCTCATTTATAAACCGAGAGAATATATAATATTATGAGGAAGTGGTTTTAAATATATATTTTTCTCGTGATTCATGCTCGATACAATTCCGATCGAAACACGAGCGTGAAATATGAGCGAATTTACATATTCCGGAAGCGTAGACTTTTAAATAATTTTTCATTGGTTTAAAAACGATTTTAACTCGTCGGTTCTCACGTTTTTCACATTTATCATTGACACGATTAAGTTTATCTAATCTCAAATGGCAGAGATCGGCAATATTTTATTGTTGTTTTTTTACGTCGACGATCCATGTTTTACCTGTCGTGTCAGACTGCCGCCCAAATTCATCGTGCCGCTAGCTTCCTTGTGGGTCTGCAACCATAGCATTGCAGTGGAAGTGAGTTTATAATGAGCGCTCCTCCCCGAGCTCTTCTCTTGCACTTCAACGACGTGTATGGAATCCCAACACCCTCGAATTTTTTGCGATCCATCCCCCGCTTTTTTAATTAAGATTACGCCTGCAAATAATATAAATAAATGTATTCGTTGCGCTATATATCGAATAATAATAATTAATACGAACCTGCGAATCCGTGATCGAGATCCCAGAGATATACGGAGGAGACGCCGCCTTCGAAATACATCTCTCTGTATTGATCGAAGGCGTGATTGGCGTCTATCTCGAGTTTTCTCAATTTTTCCGACGGCATGGACCCGTCTTCGAGCGGTGGATCGTAAGTGTTGGACCATGGCGAGCGATATGAGTCGCCGTCTCTGTTGTAATCGCACAGGAGGTAATCCTTGCCGTTGCTCTTGTCTTTGGCTATTTTCAACGGTTGATCCACCGACGACAGCAAATCTTCGCATAAACTCGGCACCAAGTCGATGAGATCGCACAAGTTTTTCTCGATTTGTTGGGGTGGCAACCTTCTCATGAGATCGAGCGCACAATCCATCTGAGCGTCCGTCTACAAAACATAACAAACATTAACGATATTATATTGTGGTAACAATTATATCGTTCACAACTTTTATAACGACTCGTTTGACCATGATATTTTTGATGACGGGCGAAATAAATTTGGTTTTGTGTTTGGTTTATAGCGAAATGTTTGTCGCAAAGTTTCTAATTACAATAATAAACGTTTCTATGACATTTGATTAGTCATAGAGTGGTGACACGTATAATATTTAATTATCTGACACTCGAGCTGTCGACTGCGACGACTGGCGGAATCCGCGTCGGTTCTGATTAATGCACTTTGCAAGTTTTATATTTAACTTCCTCCTATGAATTATTGTTTTGGTTCATTGACATCTGTCACTGGCAATTGGGTCACGGTGACATGTCACGTCCGGACGAGCGGCACGCAACACGGCGTGACGTAAGCACGGGTCGAAATAGGTCAGGGGGGACTTCGGAGGGATCGGGTTCCTGTCGACCGAAAGGGGGTCCGGTCGGCCAGGACGAGACGAAGAGTCCCAGGAGGGCGTAGTGTGTGTGCAGGGGGTGTGTAGGTGGTATGCGTGTGGACGGGGCGCAGTCACCATGGTTGGGCCGCGGCTCGGGACGGGCGCTGCTGCGCCGCTGCGCCGCCGCCGCTAGACTGCGGCCCCCGCGCCTCGCCTGACTCACCGGTAGCGCCGTCCCGCTCGCGCACGCCGCTCGCCTCGCGCCAGAGCGGGACGGATGCTCGCTACGTCGAAGGTCAAACGACCAGCCGAATTGCAAGTGTTGCCAACGCTGAAAAACAAGCCTAACGGGACTAATCAATTTTTTACCCATAAAACCCACTCGAGCGTATTAAATACGCCACGCAACATTCAAAATATTAAGCAATACGATCGTCGAAAATAGTATTAATGAAAATAGATCATTTTTATTTGTAAAAAAATACATCCTTCCGATAGCATTTATTGAAACATAAGGGAAATTCATACATAATACAGTAGAATCTCAAATCGTTTTTTAAAGGACGCTAAAAAAGCCAAAAATGCGGGAAAATAATAAATGTTGTTTGCTAATTGCAAGTTTTAAATTATTTAATAATGGAAAGAATATTTATTCTTTCTTAATGAACTATCGTTTACCCCTACACCCTATAATCTGCATTATACACGCATGATTTTTATTGCATTTCCAATGTTTTAGATGCATACTTAATTTCACATAAATTTATCCAAAAAAACAAAATTAAACTTTTAAATGTTTATTACTTTTTCTTTTTTAGCTTCCCGATGTCATCGTTTCCCTTAAAGTAGCTATATGCCTGAGTCCATTGATCATGGTCTGCGGAACAGTCATTGCACATGGTTCGAACTATGATCGTTAGGGTAGGGCCACCTGAAAAACATGTCATATTTAGCGTTATTCATTAGTCAATTCAATTTAAAGAATAATAAATGCTAAATTATTAATTATTTTTGTGAAGATAAAAAAAATCGTTTTGAGTTGAACTTTGAGGTCCCCTGAATTAATGAGACCTCAGGCTCGTGCCTAATGGGGCTAAAGAAAATCTGCCACTGGTCTTGGCAATAATTAAACTTAATTTTACCAACTTGACTTGACAAAAAAGAAAATATCAGTAAAATTTATTCCGAGTGTGTTTAATGAGCCAGTAAAAGTAATATTACGAAAAAATATTATAGCGTTATTAAACAGTTTTGACGTTCAATATTCGACAACTATCAATCGTGTGAAGGGAACATAATTTTAAGAAATAGATTAAGTAAATCGACAGATAGTGAACGATGGAATGATTGGCCGAAATTAAAAGAAAAACGATAGATGGAGATTCATTCTAAAAATTTATCATTAATCGAATATTATTATGTATATTACTATCGATATTTTACATTCGATAAGATTACTATTATTCTGAACTTTATTTATAGTAGTGCCACACTGAGAGAAATTACATTATTTTTATCTGGCAACACCGTAATAACAGTGCGGCTCGTCACCTGAGGATTGTGTCAAAATCGTTTTGCGGCTTATCTGTTTTGCCGTCAAATTCATCAATTAAAGGAGGCAGTCGCGCTCGGTATTTTTACTATTAGTAATCGCAGTCTTACTCTGAATTCGTTTAGGCAATTTCCTTTGACTAATTTCAAATTAGAGTCACAACTGTCAACCATGCACGTATTAGGAATGTTGACTACTAGTGGTTGTGATTCAATTAGAATGGAATTTTAGTCACGGTCGTGATCGATATGTCTTTGTGACTTCGCGTTGTGTACATATATTTTATCATTATCCTTCATTGTTCACAACAAATAATTATTTGTTTATTGGGTATTTTTTTTTTATTATATTTACAGTTGTTTGCATGTATCTGCAACACTCAAGCTCTGATGATCCGAAGACTTTGACAAGTAGTTTTTGAAAAAATCGTCAAAATGCTTACTCAAATAGTAAATCAGGACAATAACACGAACGATATTCGTGTGAAGACGGCCTACAATGGTGAAATAATGATAACGTACATTCACCAGAACATCACACTGCAGAACTTGTGCCAGGAGATGATAGAAATATGTCGATTTTCACCGGAACAGGTACTCGTTAATCTATTTTTTTATTTATTATTCAATAATATTTCTCTATTACATTTCATTTGTTCTACGATTGTGTTGAACCTCAACAATTTTTAGGTTATAATTTTTATTTTAATGACTAAATTAGTTACCTATGATCCGTATTCATTGTATTTATTTAATCGCATAAGTTGGATAAATATTAGTTATTTAAATATCAATAAAAAGAAATATAATGCAGGTAAAATACTCAAGATACGAATCATAATTATGTGACTCGTTTGACGCATTCGTACTATCTCACGCTTATCCATGTGAGGTAATGCAAATATTTGCAAATGGACATGTCCATACAAAATTATCTTAATTTAATACATATATATATATCTAAAAAAATGATAAAAATTTAATTTATTTTGTAATCTAGGTTTTTACGATGAAATGGGTGGATGAAGAAGGAGATCCGTGCACTATTTCTACGCAGTTGGAGCTGGACGAAGCTCTACGCTTGTACGAGGTCAACCGCGACTCGGAACTCACCATACATGGTGAGTTTTTTTTATTTATATAGACTCGACGCTTTATATATATTTTATGTATAGAATTAATCGCCTTATAAGCAACTTAATTCGTTAACGTTGTACCTAAGGATATTTTACTGACATTGCACATTCGTGGGCCATAAATATGGTGAAATGACTAAATTTGATTGATCAATCGATTGGATAATTAATTGAATTATCGACGAAGTAAGCGGAACCCAATCGATTAATTATAATTAATGTTATATACGTGAAAGCTGACTCATTAATTTGTGATTATTCTTATTGTCTCTTTTTCAATTTGCAAAATGAGATATTTTCTTTTACAGCCGAGCACATAAAACTTGGTAATAAAATTTCCTATAGCCCGGCAATTCATCACTTGGGTTGTCTTTCTCTGTAGAAAAATAAAATATTGTTCTCTTTCCGTTGGCAATAAATATTTGAGTATTTTGTCTCGTTTAAACTCTTGTCTGGGTAACCGATCCGTCATGGCGGCTGGAAATCAACCTATTCGTCCGAAGGGGGTCTGTTAGAGGCCCCAAGCATTTCAAGTCAAGATATTGATAAATTATTCGATGTATAAATTTGGTATTTATTTTAGATTATTTAATTTAATATGACGCGTAAATGACACGTGCAAACCGCACATCGTACCGGATGCGAACGAGAAATAACATCGCGCGCGTCGATTTATAATATTTATTCTTTAGACTTTTTTGGACAAATAAAAAAAAGTATAAATTTGGTCGATATTTTGGATTTTTTTAACTATTCAATATGACGCGTAAATTACACGTGCATTCGGCAAATCGTACCGGATGCGAACGAGAAATAACATCGCGCGCGTCGATTTTAAATATTTATTTAGACTTTTTTAGATAATTACAAAAAGTTTGTGATATTTATGTGATATATAAGAGTTATTCGAGAAAACTTGAGGTCTTTAATATACCCCATCGGCACGGCTAGTTTAGTAACATTCTTTATGACTAGATTCTCAATGGAAGATAAAGATATTGTTACTTTTCTGTCGTTCATGAGACTCAAAACATCTTTCTCTAGAAACATCTCTTGAGGGGAATCAACTGTAATCTGTCTAGACACCTTGATAGTCCAGTCCATCTTGATGGTCAGGTTCTTGCAAATCTCGCGTTAATCTAGTGATGCAGGCCGTTTTGGCGTCAGATTGTTGAGATGTTATTCATGCTCTAACTAGTGACACTGCTAGAGATTTTGGCTCGTATCCCACTAGAGTTGACGATAAATTCTTACGGGATGTAATCATTTATTTTATATCTTCCCAAGAGCTGTTAGAACCGTTATACGATTTTTAAATGTCTATTATCGATTTAAGCTTTTAAAATCCACTAATAAGTGCTTTAAGCTCCATTTTTAAGAGTTTGTGTTCAATCGCTAACAATACGATTTTGTTTTGACTGCTTAATTCAATTGAGTATCTTTTGTAGTATTTTATATATTTGTAATGTTGTCGGCGTTCCCCGAAAGGGGTCTATTTACAATGAAAAATAGACCCCAAATATTTCAAGTAAAGATATTGATGAAATCTTCATCATTATCTTGGCTTAAATGCTAAAAAATAGATCATTCTAAGAATAAAATTAGTTATTCATGATACGCGTCATAATTTGGTCGATATTTTGGATTTTTTTACTTATCAATATGACGCGTAAGTGACCCAAGAACTCGTTGTTGTCCCCCTGCAGACTGAGGACACGCCGCCGTCTCAGAATTCC
>JAGXCT010035768.1:0-24225 GCA_022495035.1 Philopotamus ludificatus | reverse complement strand
AGAGAATAAAACCGCCTCCCCATCCGATTAAAATAGGCAACTCAGACATCCAGTGAAAGGTCGAAGCGAAGTACCTCGGGGTCATATTTGATCACAGACTATCCTGGGTTCAAATCATCTTGGTGAAAAATACCATGTCGTATCAGTGCTTGGCCAACTCACCAGGCAGCAATAGACGTACAGCGTTCTGGATCTCCATGGAAGTTATGGCCGAACGTATGTTGTAATAGGCTAGGGGGAAGCCTCAGCAGTGATGGGGTCGAAAATGTCGTTGACGAAGCTGTTCAAGATGCATAAGGCAACACTTACTCAAGATTCTGGTATCGGGTTGCAGTTGTTTCAGCACCTTGTAGATGTGAATTGCATAAGTCTCCTTACTCCTGCGCTTGCTTTACTTCTTATTCCTCTTGGAGATGTTTTCGTTGGCGAGTAGCGCGATTCGTCAGATCAGGAAGTGTGAATTTACAAGAAAGGGCCCAATGAATAACATATATAAATAATAAAGTTCTTAAATTTGACTATTGTGTAATTCCGGAAGATGTATCGTTAATATATGACATTAGAGAGTCGTATGTCACATATTGTTTCCACTCTCTAAGAAATCTAGAAAAGATACGAGCCAGATTATTAAAAAATCTGAAATATGATCGGTTTTATTAAACGCCTTTTCAAAGTTGTTATAGATAACGTCGACTTGGGCCCCCTTAACCAGTGACTTAGACATCCTTACTAAATAAAAATACTATGTAATATTGTAATATTTGTTTATTTTAATTATCACAGTATTCTAAATTGTCGTATAATACAATTTAATATAAATATTGCTTGTTACGTTGCGACGAATTAGACCATATGTTAGTCCAACGCTGAGCCAAATCGATTAAATCGCTATCGAAATTCATGTTACTTAAAAATACAAATGTCGGTGATGGATCGCATCGCAGCACGGTGTTTAATGCAGCTTTCATCGTCATAACCTTACCCGTTCCTTCTATAACGCCCGTCGACCATAATAAATTGTGCGATCTAGCCCAGAGCGATATCGATTGCCAATTTTTCCACGTCGATCCGAAAGTATCGCCGTTATTATTACAACACGTGAAAAATCCGTCAAAGTTAGACTTTCTAATATGAACATTATGCTCTTCGTCCCGTAAATGTCCTAATATTACAGCGTCAAATTCAGATTTTCTCATACTAATAATGCCGTCGGGCGCTAGAAGAGTCCTCCATTTATCATAGGATATCGAGAACGAATCCATTATATAAAACATCGGTAGATCATTATGTCTATATAGCGACGAATGATTCCCATAGACTCGTATAAATGCGATTAAATTTTTTTTTATATTTTCGACGCTCCTCTCATAATAATCGCGGATCATTAGTGATATTTTTAAATCGTATTTTGGAGCTAAATCGAAGAATGTTTTCAAAAGCTCGTCGGTAGATTGTAAATGCTTCAACATGGTAATGTACGGATATTCGATGAACAATACGCCAGCTCCTGATCCATGTGCGACTTTCATATTTTCTTCGATCACATTCAAACTATTATTTAAAAGAGAGCTGGTATTTAACGTCTTCTTATCACTCGTAGTTATTTTGTTAATATGATCGCTGTATAACATGTGAACGTTGATATTAACGATGGCGTTTTTCACATCTAATCTATTAGTTATTTGTCGTGAAAAACCTTGTGTCATTCTCAAAATCTTTTTTTTCATTATACTCGTGTGCACTTTTAACGCATCGTACTTTTCTATGGTAATATTTTTATGATTGTTTAATTTTAGTTGTTTCAATAGAGTCAATGGGGTGGGTGTTGTTGTCGTAGTTGTTGTAATTAAAGCGATCTCGTTATTTTCATTATCATTTTTATTTGGATATATCACTAGACATATCGCATAAACAAAAAGCATAAATATGGCCGTATACGTTATTTTTCTTCTATATATCATTTTGTAATATTGTCAAAGTTCACATATTCTTAGTCCATGTGATTTTAAGTTATATACATAAAAGCATGGCAAAGTAACCCCAGTCAATGAAAATTTTAATCTGATTCTTCATTGCAATTGAAATTTTGAATACGATTATATTTATTAGGTCTACTTTGACACTTGTATAACGCAAAGCTTTCCAGGATTCTGCGCAATAGTAAATCCCTATTCAATACGGGAATAATTTAAATGTTGCCATCCATCTCATTTTTTTAATAAATATTATTGAAAACAAACGAGAGAAATTATTAAATATGACGGTTAAATTATAATAAATATAGCTGATATTAATGTTTATGTTTTCTATATTTTCATATGCTAGTTCTCTTTCCGTCACACCCCTTTTATCGCTAATGTCACAACGGCGTGATTCACTGCGCACGTTAGCGACACGTTCTTGAGGCTTTGTGTAAATGTACTTTGGATTGTAATAAGTTTATTTAATTTTTGGAAATATCTAAAACCGTTAGTAAAATCGAGTTTTAAAACATTTTTGTATTTGAAAATTTATTCATGTATATAATTATGAATAAATAGATATAAATAAAGGTTAAACCCCTTTCCAAGTACCACAAAATCCAAAATTTAAATTAATACTTGGCTCAATATGACCCATAATCGGACAAATTCCATAAATATTGCTTCCAATATCCATCTTCTAAAACCACGGAAAAATCAAGAAAAACAAGAACTTCAATTCAATATTACTCTACTGTTTCTCCCAAATCAAACTCACGTCCTTACCCCCTTTTAACATATTATATTTTTAATCAACGCTGGGTAATCGATCAGACAATACTATATTTACAATCGTGAAGATGGGACAGTTTTCTGATGAATGAGAAAAGCTTCTTGGTCTCATAGCTTCTGATTTCAAATTAACCTAACCGTGCCGATGGGGTATATTTGGGACCCCAAGTATTTGATTTTTCTCGAATAACTCATTTAATATAAATCCTACCTATCCTAAATTTTTCTCGCTCACATCCGGTACAATGTGCCAAGTGCGAATGAAACTTAGTACTAGTGACACGTACCTGGAGAACTGTGCAGTCGGTAATCAGCGGCGTGTCTTTAGTCTGCGGCGAGACATCACCGAATGCTTGTCATATTGATTAGTAGAAAAATCCAAAATAACAAGCATATTTAGGATGATTTTATCAATATCTTAACTTGAAACGCTTGGGGTCTATTTTCTATTATAAATAGACCCCCTTTGGTTGTTTTCAAACCGCTGTGACGTATCGGTTAAATAATGAAAAAATGATGTACGCATAAAATAAAGCACTATTTTTTGTACTGGCAACACCTACGCTGTCAAAAATATAAAATTAAATTTCATTTGTTTAACAATTCTAAATTAAAAACATATTTATTATGAGTATTAGAATATAAACCTATTACAGTCAACCCTTCTATAACATTCAGATAGGGACCACGCTATAGAAAGTTAGGCACCCATACAAAATTTGGGTTTAGGTTTTTTAACTTTCTTTGCGATTCGAAGCAAATCAAACATTTCACCCATTTTTATATTTTTATATTTTGAATGACGTTCCTGCCGAGGGAACGCTATACAAAAAACCGCCGCAAACGCTATAGAGATTCTCATAATTTACCAGAATTAAACATGCAAGACTTCATTTCCATTTAAAATCGTTAGTATTTATTAAAAAGTAATTATACAAAGATAACCTAGTATTTTAACTTACAAATACACATACTCACAAGACCTGCTCCCAATGAGGACTACACAGTTTAAAGGTTTTCATATATATATATATAAAAGCAATAAATGAATGAATAAAAAATTCTCGTATTTGAATGATTATTTATTACATATAAATATATACAATGTGTTTATATATATTTATTTATCTATATAAATAGCTCAATGAGGGCATTGTTTGGAAAATCCCTTTAACGCAACATTTAACAACTCAATAACTATATTCATCCTGAAAAAATATCTATATTTTCAACACTAAATCAATTATAGGCATTCTCCGACATTACATATTTTATATAGTCGACACGAGTGCTTTATCAATTAAACGCTGATAATATAATTTTATAACCCTGCGATATAAAAACGATTAACGAGAAAGCTAAAAATTATATGTATTCATACAAATAGACGCACGTTTAAATGTTAATAAGTACTCGGTAAGTTTGAATATTATTCGGAGAATGCCTCGAGAGCTATTACGAGTTAACAATGTCGGCGATTGGCATTTTTTTTTTAATATCAAATCAACAACATAATCCTATTAACAAAAAAAATTATATACACAATATTTGACAAATAATATAATACAAAATAATTCAAACCAATTTTTTTTCATATAATGGAACTGCGATTTACGTATTCTCAAATGATATTCACTTTTAACTATCACAAAAAATTAAAATTATCATAAGATATAATCTATAGTGTAGAAGAAAATAATACTACGGAAAGTTATAACCTAAAAATGAAAATCGACTATATATTAAAAACACAATAAAATTATTAACATGACCCGAGGAATGAAATGCATTTTATATCGGATTACCTTCGTAATAATCAATTGATAATAATTATTCAAGCACACAATTAATAAAATTCAATTTCGAACGATCAAGTATAACCATTTAAATGTTAAAAACTTTGCGAAACGGAAACATTTTCGATAGGATTTCAAGAAATTTTACTAACCTATGGTTTTTCTTTTCAGAATTTGGTAATCTCTCCGCTTAAACATATAATTTCTTTGGTTATTGTTAAATAAACATCGAATTTTAATTACAAAAATCGTCGTCCCCCTCCAAACAATGCTTAACAAATCAACAAAAATCGCTCGTGAACATGTTAGACAACATCGGAAGAGATTCCGCGCACATTTCAATAATCAATGTCACAACAGAGCCTCTCGCAGCTCAAAAAATAAATGGTCAACGATTTCCGGTAAGATACACACACATTCATCTTTCAAAATAATTCCAGTAATGAGCCGATAATAAGTACACTTAATTTAATAAATTACGATACGATAGGCGAAAATTGTAAAAGCGCACTCTTTCATTGAAACGTCTCGACGTCAACTGTGACTGTTGCTCCTTGGATTATTTTATCAATTCAAAATAATGCGATGTAATTATGTCGGATACATTTAGTATAGCGCATAATGCATCGGGCACTTGGTTTGAGCTCATGCTTAATGTTTATAAGGCCGGAGGTAACAGATTCTTAAGATTAAGTCAGTATAAAATATTATTATGAATATCTATTGTTAAATTGTGAACTAATTGTTTTGCAGAATAATCCAAAATACATTGTATATCGTACGTTTTGCTACATTGCAGTATAAATCGCCTGTAAAATGCATTTTTTTTTATTAAATATATATATAAAGATGATCATAATAATGCGGTGTCAAGAAAAAATAAAATAAACCGAGTGATCGATCGATGCGACCGTAATCAAAATTTATTATTATTTAGATAACGTCAATACTCAAACATGTTCAATGTGCAGGCGTAACCGTAAAAAAATAGTATATCAGACTGTCAAGATATATATATATATATCTAAAATAACACCCCTATTACCGTAAAAACCATTCATATTCGTTTTGGTAATATTCAAAATTGTAACGCTAGCTCATTTAAATACACTAAATTGTGCTCGATAACGTTGGTAAAAATACAGATTACACAATTTATTTTCAGTTCATAAGGATCTCGAAACAAAAAAAAAGAGGAAAACATTCAACTTAAACTACAACAAAATTCAATAAATCAGATTGACGCATCGTTCACCATTCCGCATCGCCGTTCGCTTTCTGAAAGATGAAGTCTTTCCCGGATAAATTCATGATGCCGTCTTTTAAATAAAACTTCCACTTATTTCTGCAGCGAGTTATCTGAAACAAATCAAAACATATATCATTATTTTCTATTGCGACGAGAATGGTCTTCGCGTATTTGATTGAACGCTTTGGACGGCAACGTCTCACCAGTCGTGATGATTTTCCGTTGTAAAAATTATTGTGCTAGTAATTAATTACGTTAGCAAAAAAAGGTTTTTTTCTCGGAACTGATGGATAACATCCGTTTCAAATGATCCTTTTGTATAATGGATACTTCCTCTCTATTTTCTATTCAGTTTTGGTTTAGCCAGCGTATTTAGAGAGCGCTTATATTTTTTCTAGTTCTACTGGCACAAAGGGGGGGTTTACAAAATCCCGATCTGGGGATTTTTTATTGAAAGATAAACCAAAGACCAGGCGACCTTTGAAGTCTAATGACGATAATTTAAAAGTCATATTTGACACCGATCCACGTCAAAACACCAGAGAGATGGGATTGCAAGGGTATTATGTGTATTATCTGTTTTTATCGTTCAGAATACAGACGGTACCAGGAATACAGAAGAATACCAGTTCTAGGCCTTCATCACACTTAAGCCGCATAATCATTATATATTTTGACAGCTGATATAGCAAGGCTAGATTATATTATAAAAACATCAATATTAGTAACGGATTCATTCGTCCTCTAAAGGCAAAAACAGTGTTAAATACAGTCAACCCTTCTATAACGTTTAGATAGGGACCACGCTATAGAAAAAAAACGCTTAAAAAAGTTAGGCACCCATACAAAATTTGGGGTTAAGTTTTTTTTTACCTTTCTTTGCGATTTGAAGCAAATCAAACATTTGACGCATTTTTATATTTTCAATAACCTTGCACATGTTTAATTGGAAAATGTAGCTCGTGCCTACATACGCGAGGGGGTATTGACCTCGCATATTTCTTCCAGCTTATTCATTCGCAACAGGTGTGCCAGAGGAGTTCAAAGGGATAGTTTTTTAGTTATTTTTTTTTAAAATGCTTTAGCATATGATGAATAAATAATAAAAAGGTAAATATAAATAATGAAACCTTTTCAGAAATATGTTTTATTTAGAATACATATTAATATAAATTAAAAATATATTAAAAACAAACAATAATTAAAGTAATAAAAATGGTGAACATTTAATTACTGTCAGAGTCATCTAAAGTCACGTACCATAGAGATTTTTTTAATACCAGTTGCTCAATTTATAAAAAATACATAAATCATATTTCCTTAAAAATCGTATGCATCGATTTACTTGATTATAGTTTGTTCAACGACTACACAAGTAGAAAAATATTTTCTTACTGTATTGTGATGAATATCCCTGGAACGTTTTGTGATGAATATCCCGGGAACGTTTTTTAGATGGTGATTCACCAAAAAAAGTACAGAACACGCCTAGCGAGGTAAAGGGGCAAACAGCCGCTGACAAATATTTTCTAAGTGTACGTACATATTTAAAATGCATAATAACCCTGAAAATATTGCGTTTTGTAAAATGAACGCTATAGGAGGGAACTCTATACAAAAAAAGTGAACGCTATAGGAGGGTTGACTGTATATCAATAAAATATTTATTCACTTATAAGAATATCACGAAATTACTTTCCGAACAACCTAATAATTAATAATAAAAAAAAAATGTATTAACTACCTTATCATATTGGCAGACGACTACGTTATCAGTATCAAACATATCAGAGGGATCCTCTTCGGATACGTCATCTCCGGAATTAAGGGGTTCCTCTTCTGCGCCTCCGTCTTCACCGTCTTCGGCATCCTCATCGGCTACGGCTCCGTCGCTACCCAAGCCAGAACCTGCCGCATCGGCGTCGTCGTCGGATCCAGCGCCGCCTCCGGCTGCACCGTCCGATAATTCTTCGTCTGAAGAATCATAGCCGCCGTCCAATTGAGACTTTGCCACACTCGAAGCATTTGTTGTTGGATTATCTGTAAATTTAATATCGTTATCATCTATAAAATCAAAATATACACATATCAATTGACAAATTGTATCAAACGCACTAAAACTTGATTGTTGTCCTAATAACGCAGCATTAATATGTTGTTGTAATAACGTAGCAGCTAAGTGATGTGGCAAATTCATGGTGGCCGTGATGATAGGCCCGGTTAACACCTGAAAACGATATTCTACGGTGAATACGACACGACTTAAACAATTCCAGCAATTGAATAATTATATCCACCTGATGCAATTGATTATTGTGAAGCGCCGATACTGGTATTTGAAGAGTGAATATTCTTTGTTGTGAGCCGGGAACGCCAGCTTGAGCGGGCAGCGTAAGCTAAAGAGAAAAATTATTATAAATTTTCATCCGTATTTAGTACAATATTTATTTGTGATAAATACCTGAACAGGAACTTTACTATTTGGATCGAGGTTAGCGATGTTGGTCTGCGCTTGGCTATTCGCTAAACCCTGCGACGCTATATTATTAGAACTATTGGTTTGATTTGAATTGACCGATTGGTTAGTCGTCGAACCCTGATCGAATCCAGTTTTTTTAATAGCACCTGTAAACAAAATAAAAATGTCGTACATCGCACAGTAGTTATATTTTCATTAATAAAAAAATAGCTGTACCATTAGCTTTCATATTATTCGCTACTATCGGAGGTGGATGAAGCTCCTGCGCATCAGTCGATATTTCCACAGCCTTGCTTGCTAATAATTTGGATTCCCATAATTGTCTAAGCTCCTGGAGCACTTGTTCGTCTACTCCATCATCGAGGAAAGTTTCCGTTATACCCGCGATAACATCATCCATTACTATCCCGTACAATCGCAGCTATAAAATATAATTTTATGAATAAATATATAGTTGATTGCGTGGAATATATAATATATTAATTAAAATGCAAATTTTTAATTGGAAATTTTGACTTAAAAATAAACCTCATTGTGAGAGGGCGGTGAAAGACAATAGTGAGGTGGTGCTACGGATTAAAGTTGAAGCAAAATCAACCAAATCTATTCTACAAATAGCAGATACAGTCGGAAACTCTTGGTCCAGAGTGCAAGAATATTTAAAAATAACTGGCAAGATTCATAAATAGGGTATGGGGGGGATACTGCATCATTTAAGTGATAAAAGCAAATCTGTACGTGTTCGAATGTGGCAAGATTTAATAAAATTAGAAGAAAATTTAACATTTCTTCGACATCTTATGACAGGGGATGAGAAGTGGGTTATGTACTCGAACCAATGTCGCCAAAACAGTGATTATCTAAAGGGCAGATACCACTGGCAATGCGGAAACTAAACCTAACCGTACTACCTAATCTTAAATATGGCCAGTGACAGATTTAGCACTTAAAAGGCCCCAGGTAATAATATTTGAGGCCCTTCTTGATTTGCAGTTACCATGCGGCCATAAATTAACGATTTATGCATCCCTGATTAAAATCAATAAGTATATCTTTCAATGTTTTGGAAGCATATTTACTTTCAAATCACTTGATTTAAAAAAAAACAGACAGAAAAACAAAATTCAACATCTTATTTTCTACTGCATCTTCTCTTTCATCTTTTTTATTATTTTATTCCGACTTTGTATATTTAGGGGCGCCTCTAAATGCTCATAAATGGGGGCCTCATAAATGCCGAGGGCCCCAAAGGCTTGCATCGTTTTCCCTAAATAGCTAAGAGCCTGATGCAATGACTTCCAAGAATAGTCATCAGGATTAGTTCTAAATCTTTTGACGTATTCATTTGCCAATTTAATTTAGGGATTGTCCTAAATTATTAATTATTTTTATTCTGAATTTTTTTGACAGCTGGACTTCAAAACCCAAGACCTTATGCGCCTAAGGTTGAATCCGCCACTGTATATGACCAGACAATAACGACACAGTTCTACTTTAATAATCTGCAATGATTTAAAGAAGCAATGTGTGGAAAAAGACCCAGAATATTCAATGGAGAAGACATATTTTTTACCATTACATATTCAAGCAATCTTGTTACATCAATATTACCCTTTATTTACATCAACGTAGAATTTTTTATCCCGCAAAAATATTGAAAAAGCAAAATCGGGTCTCGATCAAAAGATTTTTATAAAATATATTATTTTATAAGACATTTTCGTCGGATACACCTTATATATCCGACATCAGCTATGTATAAGAATAATATTATTTTAACAGCTGTCGTGATGTAAAAATTGAATATGCACGAATGATTACATCGCTCATTTATTTTGTAGAATACATAAATTAAACTCATGACAAGCAGATTGAATTTTTCAATTTTATGTGGAGATAATTATTTCTAAAATAGTAAATTATTCAATGAATGCAAAATGCATGTATTGTATTTTTGAATATATAAACTACATATTTATATTATTAAATTAAATATCGGCAAATTTTAAAGAGATAGGTTATCAATCGATGCCGTTCGGGGTCTACAGTTCAAAATGTTCATGTAATTTTACAGAATTTAAAAAATTAACTATGTATTTACAAATTTAAAATTATTTTTAACAAAATAGTCATTTTGACAATAATTGAAGAGATGCTTTAGCTGATTTTTATATATTACAAAATACGGAATCATGTTTCCATAAGGAAAATAAAATTGGTTTTCATGTTTATATGGCAAGGATAGACGGGGGCAAAGGTTATGTTACGACGATCTCGTCTTAGGAACATACGCCTTCTACAGCGAAAAAATATTTGATATATATAAATTGAAAGATGCGAAATTAGGTTATTTTTTTTAGGTCGATTCTGAAACGTCACGTGCAGTTAGGTAAATCATTAATTTGCAACGTCATCGGTCTGAGGAAACTGCATACCGATAATATCGAGCTGGTCATGATGATATATTAGATTAGGGGAGGAGTAGGATCGATGGGGAGGCATATCGCCGGGAGCGGGCGGGCCGCGCGAGACTCACGTCGACGGACTGGCTGAGCGCCATGACAGGGCGGCCGCTGCTTATATACGGGCGAGCCCGCGGCACGCGCGCGCGTCACTGCCCTCGCGTGCTCGCCTGCTCGCCACCCTCGCTGCTCCCTCCACTCCGCCACTCCGCCGTAACCCCATCGACACAACAGTTTTAAATGAAATAATCGAATTAATATCGCCAGAACCTCTTAATTTCCGGATCCAACAATCTCTATTTTTTCTTTTTTTTTCCTCATCAAACTCTTACCATCACATCATCAGTAATTCTAGTAATTTTTCCTATCTAATTAAATACTAGTCTCTATTTCTAATTGATATGGACAAATTATCTAGCAAAGGTACAACGAATAATTGACCAACAAACAATATCCCAGAATCTAGATAATTCAATAAATAAATTAAAATCACTTTTTAATTGAGGATAAAATCGTGCATTGTGTTAGTTTGACCAGCGTGTACGTTGCAGCAAATAAATTAAATATTTAGGTGGCAAGTAAAACATTAAATATAAAGGAGATAGACCCGATAGGGAGGCGCTCCAACAAAAAACATATACAAATGGAATGGCCACATACATCATTAGCCGAATGTAATCAAAATTAAATATTTAAAAAAAATGTAAATAATGTGCATGAAAACATTTTTTTTATAATGGCAACATTTAATTTGAAGTCGTTTGACAGGCGTCAAGCGCGTATTCGCCACATAGAAGAGAATTCGACCGTAATAATAAATTAATATTACATGCCAGTATTTAACTATGCGATTATTTTCATCAATAACATAATACAAATGTATAAAATGAATGTCCGTATATTTTTAACCGGACTCACGACTAATAACCTTATTAGATGCGGCGGAATGCCTTATCGAACGAGACTTTGAAATATCTACGTTCTTTAGACGCAATTAAAATTTTATAATAATGCAAGATGCTACTTTTATATTTATGACAATATGCATCTAATATTTAATTTACGCATAAAAAAATTATGTTTTTTCATTCCAGATAATGGCGACTCCCACACCGGAAACGCCTTTCTCTTCGACTTCGAAAATATGCCGCCTCTGCGCGAAAGAATATGGTCCATTCTTAAATATATTCGGAACAGATATGGATTTAGCCAGTAAAATCAGAGACTTGCTGCCATTCGAAGTTAGTATTCCAACGATCATATATATAAATATAGATATAGATAGTAATTCAGAAATAAAATATTAGGGAAAGTCAGGGGTAGCTCGTCCTTATAGGCAACCGGGGCATTGCCCCACGCATATTTCTCCTAATAAAAAAATAACAATTAGATGAAATATGTAAACAGAACTGTATTCATATGTGTTTGGGATATTCTTATATCAGCCACCCTGGTCAAGTGATATTAATTTTAATATTTTAGGTCGACGAATGGGATGATCTACCTCATAAAATATGTTTTCTTTGCTCAGCAAAAGTTACAGAGCTTCACATATTCGTGAGTAAATGTATAGAATCGCAAACATATTTTCACGAAGTCTCCGGCAAACCACGATTCAAAAAAACCACAATATTTAGCCGCAAGCGAAAATTGGATAAAGTAAAACGTATGCAACAGAATGTTTTTTGCAATAAATTGGCGAAAAACGTTCTCCATTCCCTTGAATCGACCGAAAACGACAATTGCCCATCTCCTCCTACTGTAGAAGTCCATGTTCCTCATCAAGAGTTAAAAGAATTAAAAATAGTTTTGACACGTGTCGACGAGAGCGACAATAAAGAAATTAGTAATTTCGATATTGAAAATTTATCTGAAGACATTTCCAGTGTCGATAATAATCCAAAAATATATGGTTTTAGAAGAAATACGTTTTTAGCGAGAAAGCCTATATTTATAAGGAAATCACTGAGAATTTTATCTAATAGAGATGCAAATTCCAGAACTCCGACACCTATACCATGTGGTAAGAAATTATATATAAATATTTAAATAGGTTAATTAATATATTAGTTAATTATTATAATTTTTGTAATACTTATTTTTAGAAAAAACAATGAACACAGACGAAATTGATGTGCCTGTGACGGATAATACAATGGATATTGTGCCCAAAAGAAAACATCCATATTTACTTAGTAAAAATAATCTCAATAGGAATCCCACGTATCCATGTATCACAGAAAAAGCTGTCATAGAACATCTACGTAGGCTTAAATTGCGATTGAATATGAAATATGAAAGTTTAGAACTCGCTAAAAAAAATGGTGTAAATTGGGTATGCCTTCCATAAAGTTCCTAGTGTTTTGTTTTTATGTGATATGTGTAAAAAAATATTAAAAATGGAATAGGATAATGAAGACAGCTAATAATAAATAATGTATCAGTTATGCCCTTCTCAGCTGAGAATGTATACGTATAGGCTAACCTTTCGGCAAAATTTATGAATTTTGCCAAAATTTATGTAGGAATGTGAGTTTTAAACCCACCACATAAAAAAACCTATATACGGGTGAGTGGCGTTTTAATTTTTATAGTTATGCCATTTATCCACCATCAAATAAATAAATTTAAAAAAAAAATGTCTTATTATTTCTTTGTCGTTTTAGGATTTCAAATTTTAATTGACTGACTAACAAAATGGATAGATAATTACTCATAATTAAAGAGGGTCTTCAATTCGTAGGTCACATTAGACTCCCATATGATGACAAAATGTCACCTTTTTTTTGTTTCGGAATAGGAATCAGTCGTAGGTCATGGCCGGCAAATACTGAATCTGAGACATAATAACGTCGTATTGTTGGGCAAAAATTCATATATTGCCACAAATTCAAGCTTCAATCAAACGAGATATAATTTCTCGGCAATACTCCTTATCGACCGTATAATTTAGTCACGAAATTATCGTATACTATACCGCTAAAATCAAAGAAAACAGTGAGCAGAACCTTAATATTCAATCAAACGTGATACGGCTTTTCGAAAAGCTTCCATTGGAACGTTAGGACTTTATTTTCAAGATTACATACAACTGGACATCTTCGTTTAATCGATCCGTCAAGATTGTATGTCATCCAACTCTTTTTTTCCGTTATAATAATTATTATTATTAAATTTATTTTCGCGTATAGAAATCATTATGTAAATTTCTCCAGCAGCTAAATGGTTGATTAAATTTGTTGTGCAGATATAATATTTTTGTTTTGGAACGACTATGCTCATAATCTGAACCATTACGACCTTTATTAGGTATATACATTTTAAACGTCAACGCTATTACCTAAATATATTATCAAACAAACTTATTGTAAATATGTAATTCTAATATGATAATAATTATATGTTTTTAAATATCAAGACATTTAATTGTGTACTAACAAATTGATTTATTTGATTTTTGGCGCTATAAGGTTGTCGTATTGACGTCCCGGTATGTTGGCGCGCCTGCGAAGTTGACAAGTGACAGCTAGGCCGGCATGGCGGCCTCCAAGGAGTGTCGGTTATGTGCCCGAGCCGCGGGTCCCTTTTTTAACATATTTGGCCTTGAAGTGGACCTGGCATCGCGCATCAAAGATCTCTTCCCGTTCGAAGTAACTAAAGATCCATCACATTGAAATCTAATTTAGTAAACATTATTATACTCAAACAAGTATATCGGAATAGTATATATAATTTTTGAACAATCCATTACAACTCAACTGTCAAATATGATGCATTTATTTTTAGTACTATCTGTTTTTACCATTTATTCAGAAATGATTGATTATTGGGTCGTTTATTCAAAATAAAACAAGCTTTTGATGCGTTATTTTTTAATTTTATTGATAATTTTAATACATTTTTTTAGATAGACGAATGGGATAATCTTCCACACAAGATATGCTATAGGTGTTCGGCTAAAGTCGCTGAATTATTTGAATTTGTTCAAAAGTGTAAAGTAACACAAGAATATTTTTGTAAAAAATTTGGTAAAAATGTCAACAAATATCGTAACAAATCTAAAAGAGCCAGAGACACTTGGGAAGCTTCACTGCAAGCGAAGAAAATTTCTAACGATAAGTACTGCGATGAATTAATAAAAAAAGCTATTCAATCGTTGCCCGAATTAGACGATGCTGACGATAAATCTAATAAGCCTGCGAACGATTCTAAAATGAATCGTGCAAAAGTTGTATTGTCAAGATTTGAAGCTAACGATTTTATAAATAAACAGAATGTTCCAACGAATAAAAATGAATCCGCAGAACCGGTATCTAAATCTCATAATGATGATCTGAACGATAATATAGCTTTTCTTGACGTATCTAATGTTAATTCCATATATACATGTAAAATTTGTAATAAATTTTTTACAATTAAAGAAAAAATTAAAAGTCACGTATGTAAAGAGAAATCATCTCCGGACACTTTGGAGAAAAATTCATCCGAAAAATCACAGCCAGATAATGATAAATTCAATGAATCACAAGCAAATATAGCAGATGTATCGCTCAATTCGGCATTGGTAGAACAACCGAAATTATTTACGAGATCGTCCAAAAGACGTTTGTTATTGAAAAATAAAAATTCAGATATAAATCCACTAAAATTAAATAATGTTGAACAAGAGACGGTTGATAATAAACCGAATAAGGCAACTGTGATTCCTTTGGCTAATAGTTCAAATTTATTTGTAGTACAACTACCGAATGGTGAATACGTAGTCTTGCAAAATCCAAGAAATGACACATTGACACCCACTCCTGTACAATTCAACAATATGGAACATCCAAATTATCTTCCTAACACCACCATAACTAACACAAATGTAACTATAAATGCTCCTTATTTGTACGACAAAAATAAATTACCCGGTCATACAAATCGAAGGCCTGAAAATCATGAAGAGCCATATCCCGTCGGTCTATTTTGCCGAAGTTCGAACGATATCAACATACTACAGAATGAACACATTGATCCGATTAAAGTCGGCAAAAGTCCGGACAAAATGGTCGACATGAACTTTCAAAATAAACAGTATCAAATAATGCCACATCAAAAGCCAGGAAAATTAGTTATTAAAACTACGACCGTCGACAGGAACGGAGTGTCTGACCATTCTCATCGCATTAAGAAGAAAAAGAAAGCCAAGCCTAAAAAGTTGAAAGCGCTAAAGAATTATGTACGATTCGATAACATCGACGCATCACAATCGAACACAAATGAAAATTTTTCAGCCGACGATGACAAACCTATATACACGTTCATCAACATTGATCCTATGTCTAATCCTGCGTACGTCTTACCGACGTCCAACACCCTCCAAGAATCTCAAATATCTACGACAGCAACGGCGGCATCGTCGGGAAAATCGAAAAAAATTAAATTAACAATCGGCAATAAGAATTCGGATAAAATGCTGCCGATGAAAAGCGAACACAAGTGTTATATATGTGATTTGGTGTTTTCGGGACACAATAAATTAGTGAGTCACATAGATACACATTTCAACGACGATTTTAAACCGGAGGCATCTAATAAAATTTCTAAGAAAAAAAAAAGATAATCTGTTGATACTTTTTTATTATTATTATTATTAAATCGATGTGTTTATAAAGATTAATTATTTATTTTGGCTGTGTATAGATTTTGATTTTATTATAGATATAATTTAATTATAATATTTTTAGCATATTTGAGCAACTAAAATTCTTTAAAGCTTGCTGCTATCAAATATATTAAATAGTATTACATATAAGACTCATAGTATAGTGAATACTGTGTTTCTCCGAAAATAATACTTGGTTTTATATTATTTTTTGCTTCAAAATATGGACTAGGATTTTTCATCGTCCATCATAGTTTGCTTACTATTTAAAAAACAATCCTAAAACCAACATCATCTTTTTGGAAATAGTCGTAAGATTATTTCCCTGGGAAACCCACGCACTTCCTTTCTTGTACTCGACAAAAAAAAAATCAATTTTGAATAGTTGATAGTTGTTTTCTTCTAGTCTATACGTTATTCCTTGTATTGTGCCCCTAGTAAAATCAATTATTTATTATTATTCATATTTTTTGTTCCCTAACTCTTTAACCCCTATGGTTACTCCAGGTTAACAACTATCAATTCACCGTACACGCTTGTGACACACACTGAAAGCTTTGTGTAAAAGATATTTGGATAGAAATATGTCTATTCAATTCATAGGTATATCTATAGTTAGTTTCTTTAGTTAAAGTGTTATATCTCAGACGGCGAATCATTGCTACCATGTTTATAGGTGGGACAAGGATGCTAAAATCGACACAATTAATGCGGAAAGAAGTGGCTTTTTTTTATTGACGTTTCCGTTCTGATTTTTGATGCCCTATGATTTTTATTTTATTTAAATAACTTGTTTAATATAAACATTAACACGTTCCGTGCCGTGCCAGCCACCAGTGGATTTTTCCCACAGCGCAGTGGTAGCCACCGGTGGTCGGCAAATATCCCTTGAATAAAACATCACCAAGGGCCCCCCATCTTTTCGACCCTACGGTTCTACTGAGATATACACGAGTTGGAGGCCACTACAGGTGGTAGTTCACGTCGATGTATGCTTCATGATTTTTGGGGGACTTAAGGCCCCCTCATCGGATGCTGCCATTCATTTCTTTTCACTGGGACGCAAAGGTTAAAGAAAGACTGTATAATAATATTATTCTGTATTTATCTATGATCTTCCTCAACAGAATAGGCAGTTTTTCATACCTCTTTTGTTAAATTCTGGTGATTTTTTTTATTAAACGCGACTCCACGTAATTTTTGACAATATTCGTATTTTTTTTTATCTCAAAGCGAATGTTCGATCAACTTTAAAAAGTGATTGCCTCAGAAGCCTACCCAAATAGCGGCGGGTCGGACCACCGTTGATGATGTGGAATATCCTTGCGTAAGCAGCAGGATGGCAAATCTCTGACCAGACAATAATCGTCTCCGAATGACAGCTTTTTGAGCCCAGAAGCTCGCTTCATTGGTATTAGTGGCAAGGCCCTAACTTGAACCTGCTATTCTCGTGAAGCGAGTAATGATCTTAGTAGCAAACCCTTGATAAAAACTCCTGTGCTCTTGTTGCTGGTGAATCTGAGTCGGTTCATGCAGCCCCAGTATCCAATGCTTTCTAGAATAGACCTGGAAGAATATTCAATTCTAACACGCGTTACCTCTGACCAGCACCAGTATGTCGTCAGTGTAGCCCAACCCTCCATTTTCTACAGGCCAAAAATAAAAAAATATGTTAAAACAGAAAGGTTACTAACAGAGCTTTAAAACGATAGCAACGGCGACGTTAAAAATATGATTTCTTTCAAATTTAAAGCATACATAAAAATTATACTAGCTTTTATTTTCGGGGAAACAAATAAATATATTTATACAATTGTTTTAATTATATAAAATTTATCATTAAATATTATGAAATATAGAGATAATCAAATCAATATTTTAAATCGAGTATAGTTAATTATTTAATATATTATTATATTTGTATATTACTATGTTTGGTGATGTGAATGCATTTTTTTTATTGTTTCGTACAATAATCTTGTTACATTATTTTACTGATATATAATAATATTGATATTAGATGTGTTTAACTGTTAGTGTAATTATTTATATTATAATTCATAAAAATATATTGATGTTTTAATACATTCGTTAAGTTTTTTACATATGTGTATATGCAAATACTCTGAATTAACCGAAACCTTGACGTTCAGTAAAATGTTCTGTTTTCGTGGAATAGTTTACCGATGTAGATAACTGTAAATCTGTTTTTATCATATTGAATAATTTTATGTACAATAAATATCTACATTAAATATATAGAACTCTTTTGTTTATTCATATTTATTAATAGTTAAGCAATGCCGCACCCGGTGGCTGTTTTAGACTATCGCTAAGGCGAGCAATGCTGGCCTGTCGGCCCAAAGGGGGGCCTGCCCCTCCGTAAGGCTAGTGGGTCAACCTGCACCTGGATTATGTGGCCAACTAATGTTGTTCTTGGCGTGCTCCAAAATGGCGGAGGAAACTCCTATAACGACGAGCACGCGAAGAATGGCAAAGTAAAAGCCATACGAAATCATCAATAGTTATATATTAAATCTCAATTGAATAATATTTATATCATTATCGCCGAGAGCATTGGAATTCTGTTCAATAATACAACATTATGCCATCTCTGCTGGTCTTAGGCCTTCTCTGTCCATTGCCCAAGCCCCAAGAGAGACGCATCCGCCTCATCCCAATGTAGTCTTGGCCTCCCAACGGGGCGGATTTCGCCAGGCCTAGAGTTCATTCAACAGTATGGACAAGGGGATGCTATAACCCCAATACTATTTAATTTAGTTTTGGAGGCTGCTATGAGAGCCGCTCATCGAGCCTGGCACGCCGATCCTTAGAAGGATACGATACTGCTGGCATACGCTGACGATGTTGATATTATCGAAATAAGAATGAGGTTGTTGAGTCGCACGTTGCTTTCACGGCAGTGGCTTGCAACCTGGGTCTGGAAGTAAATTGATCAGAGACCAAATATATAATGGTTTCATGATCAGGCAGAGAGGGGACCTCGGTTGATGTATGTCTAAGTCTATTGAGTTGGATAAATCATTCAAGTACCTGGATACCCCAATCACCGAGGACAATTCTGAAAGTACAGAACCAGGTGCTATTATTCCCTGTCTAAATTACTAGGGAATAGTATAATATGCTTTGAAGACGAAATAAACAGAATTTATAAAACTATCATTCGCCCAGTGGTAACCTATGCGTGCGGGTTACGGTCTCTGGTAAGCGGGGACATACACCATCTTGATCAGCTCGAGAGAAAAATCTGTGATATAAATGTTTGATAACAAAAAAATTAAAGATACCCCTGGTCAGTGTCATAAAGAACTACTAGAATTCAGGCGACTCCCACACTGGAAACACCCTTCTCTTCAATATCTAAAATATGCCCCCTCTGCCTAAAAGAATATGGTCCATTCTTAAATATTTTCTGGAACATATATGGATTTAGCCAGTAAAATCAGAGACTTGCTGCCGGTCGAAGTTAGTATTCCAACGATCCTATATATAAATATGATCGTTGAAACTAAAAACCATTTATTTTTTATTGTAATCAAGTTCAGAAATAAAATATTAGGTAAAGTCAGAGGTGACTCGTCCTTAGAGGCAACCGGGGCACTGCCCCACGCATATTTCTCCTAATAAAAAAATAATAATTAGATGAAATAAGTAAACAAAACCGTATTCGTATATGTTTCTGCATTGTTATATCCGCCCATTCTTGATAGCTAGTTTTGATGCGATCGAGTGTTGTTGTTTGACTAGGTAGTGGAAATAAATAGAATAGTTCCTTATTATCGTATACAAGAGGTCGCTTTTCGTTTGCTGAGAAAAAATCTGTTTGGGGCAGACCTGTATATGCCCTGCCAGTCTATATTTTCTACTCGAGTCGTAAAATAAACATTACCGTTTTTCGACTATATTTTAAATTTATTTTTTCTGGAATTTGAATATCATCATCGACTGATTGATCTTTAATCTTTAAAGTTTCCATAATTCAATCAATTGCCGATTCAAAATTTTCGAACGCTCATGCAATCGTATTTCAAACGTTGGGGACAACAAATAAATATTAATAGAAACGATTTCCATTTAATTTCGTGAAAAATATATGTTTTTATAATAAAAAATACTTTTATTAATTTCCCAATAAAGAAATTGATAATTCTTATAATTTTTTTGTAAAAACATATACAGTTCATTTTTTCATAAAAAAGGGGGGGGGCGCTTTAACCCTCATCATGCCCCACCTGCTTTTAAGATCTCGAGTTACCCCTGGATTTAAGTGCGTTATGAAATCAAAAAGGTAAACAAACAATAAGAGCCATAATTATATTCAACTGACTTTTTATGTTTTATATTTTTTATTCAGGTATCATTCGTGACAGCGGCTGGTGTTGCCAGTTCATTAGCAGCTGTCGTCGCCATGGTTGTTCTGGTTTCGCGCGTTCGCTGCTATATTATGTTATTTCAAATAAAAATTAACCTAATATAGCCCAAAATGTACAACAAGAACAAATCATTTTCATGAACGGTTTAATTGTAATAAATTTCTGCGAACAACAACATTTAACTAAAATGTATTAAATTACAGTTATGAGCTTAAATCAGATAAAAAAAAATGTTTTAATTTGAAGTTGATTTTACCTGTAAATTGCAAATTAAAATGATTTATTTTTAATTCGTTTTGATAGGTCAGAAGATATCAATGAGACGATAATAAATTTCAAAATTATTACCGAAGTGGAAAAGCGACCGTGTCTTTGGGAATTCGAGTATGCAGATTTGGAAGGAACCGTTGTTGTAGCTCAAGCGTGGGAAGAGGTGGCATATGCAGTTAATTTGGAAAGTAAGAAATAATTCAAAACTGTTGTTAAAATCATTTATTTTGCGTATTGTTTACAAAACCAAAAGTGTGGCAAAATAAAAACTATTGACGATGACATTTTATTATTTGTATATTATATAAATTACAGAAATTGATATTGGACTTAACTTTTTGTTTATACTGTATTTATTTTGTTATAGGCACTGCTGTTAGATCGATGTGGCTTTTGTTGTATAACAAACTGTTATATAAATTGAAACACCGGCATAAAGCGGATGATGAATATTTTCAGGAATTACTTTCGTGGCCTTATTTTCAAGCGATGAAATTCCTGACAAAAACCATAGAAGATAGTTTATTTTACAAATTAACTGGAGTTTTAGAAGAACAAATATTTACAAACGATTGTAATGTAGTCGATACCGATAATATAAAATCCAGTCCGGCAACAACCGTTTTAAATCATGATATTACTGCCGAACGAGCAGATGATTTTGAATCTAGTGTATTGACTGAACCTAATGTTAACGACGAAGAATATTCAGTATCCAATATTGAACATGTTTATGATAATGATAATGGTGATGTTATCACCATTGACGAAGATATAAATGTGAATTTAGATTCTAATGTCGATTTACCTCCATGCCCCGAGAGTGATTACTTATATTTAATGACACTATTGCCATTATTAGAAAAACTTCCATTTAAAAGAAAACTGAAAGTACGAATAAAAATTCAGGAAATTTTGTATAATGAAATATACGGAATTAACAATTAGTGCATATAATTTAAATGTTAATATTTTTTTTATAAATAAGTACATATGTATATTTTAAACGTAAGTTATATAAGTTGTAGCATGCTAATGAAAAAACTTTAATTGTAAATTAAATTTACGTTTTATGATAATATATGTGGAATTATGTATACTCCATAATTTATTATGGTGCATTTTACAAACTCAGGGTATTTCTTATTGTAATTTGCATCCATCTTACTAACCATAACGACACCCTTAGATTTATTATATAATTACTAATGAGATTCTGTTTAAATTATTGAAAGTAATGATCTAATTATAAAAATTAATTCTTTACCAAAAGCATTAATGAATATGTTTAACTCATCCGAACCTCATAGAAACTGTATGTCGATTTATGTACATTTACAGCATGTATTTATAATAGCATTCAATAAATTTATATACAAATTTGGTATTTTTTATCAGTTATATAAGAGATACCGGACAAAAATTGCGTTTTATGACATCATCTTTTTCATTAGTGGGTTGTGATCTGGTTGTCAATCTGTTATAAGTTATTGAGGATTTTTGTCGGTCAAATAATTTTACAAAATTGCGTGTTATATGAATTTCATCTAAAAACTAATGCAACAATAAAAATTGTAACATTTACAGGAACATAATGAAGACTCGATTTCGAGGTGTACATTTTGTCTTACCTGATCTGATCCGATCAAATCTATCTTACAAATAGCAGATACAGTCTAATACTCTTGATCTAAAGTGCAAGAACGTTTAAAAATAATTAGCAAGATTCATAAACAGGGTGTGTGGATTCTGCAACATATAAGTGATGAAAGCAAATCTGTACGGGTTCAAGTATGTCAAGAATTAATAAAATTAGAAAAAAAAATCAACATTTATTCGACATTTTGTGACGGGATGAGAAGTGGGCTATGTACTCGAACCAATGTTGCAAAAACAGTGGCTTTCTAAAAGGCAGGTACCACAGGCAACTCTGATACTGGGCTTAATGTTCAAAAGATACTGATGGTGCGATCTATATATACCAAATAATTAATTTGTACTTATGTCACATCATTTTTAGAATTCAATAAATCAAATCGTATCAAATAAAAACATCAGATAAATCATTACTGCGGAGCGTAAACCCCCACAGTATCAAATAACATAAGTAGCCCCAAACCAGGTGCGGCTCTTTGCCACTTCCACCGATCCTGGGCTAGCTCCGTCCATCCTCCAAGCTTCAACAGAAACGCGTCAGTCCTGTAGCCAGGATTGCGATGGTTGCCCTTCAGGCTTACTAGGATCTTTGCAAGCTTTGCAGATCAAGGGACTGATGGTCACACCTCGAGGGAAATGGGAATATTCTAGCTCGGAAACGTGGAGTCGTTATTAAAATTGGTTCTCGGACGAAAAATTTTACGGCCAAATTTGATGCACTCAGATCAGTGCATTGAAACAAACCCTTGCACTTGAACTGTTAGAATGGAAATCTTCAAAAGACGCCCCCATTCAGGAGACGATGCTCGATTTTTACCAGCTAAAGCCCGTCCCATAGCTTTGACCACCACTACGGTATTGTCCTTGGATATGTGATGGTGACTGACTTTCGGGTGAAACTTTACCTCAAGTCCTTCTTGTTATTGGCCTTATCATTGTCCTTGTTGTCGGTCTTCTGCTCTCTCAGCTTCCTCCCTTGTTAGCATTATCACGGCAAAAGTGGATAGCGTCTTGTGCCGAGGAGATTTTGTGCGGCTTCGATGGTTACCGTCTTTCCTCCTAGGTTTTTTTAAGATTCAAAAGAGCAGTGTAGAAGGGTGTGGTCTGCGGTGTCCAGCGCTTCTCCACATTCATGGGACTTCAAGGTAGCCTCTTTCCCGATTCGGTGGAGGTAACTTTCAAAGCATCCGTGCCTGGATAGAAGTTGACAGAGATAAAACTCTATTTGTTGGCGGTTTTTGAGCCACGGTTCGATTGGTGGTATTCCCGCCAGCACCAATACCACATTCTCTTGTGGTATTGGTGATGGCGGATTGTGCCCAAACTTAATCGTGACCACGTCCGATACTGACAAGCGTCAATACTCGACTCTATATATAAATCTTTAAATTAACTGACTCAATGCAATCCTAAATCTTACACGGGTAAGATTTACTTGTATTTGTTAGTCAGGTCGCTGCATCTGCTCAGGTTAATCGTCATTGTTTATTGCTTTCGGGTGCCGGTACCTTGTTCTTCT